>AFIR01000513.1:0-15389 GCA_000223685.2 Zymoseptoria pseudotritici STIR04_4.3.1
AAGAACTAGACTAAGGAGTCTAATATTATATAGTTTAAGGTTATATAGGACCGTCTACTATATTTGCGTTGCCGTAGAGCGCCTTAACACGCTCGAGAGCTATAGTATCTTCGAACTCGCGCAAAGGCTTAGTCTGTATTAATATTCCGAAGTAAGAGCTAGACCTTATCCCTAACCTTATATCTAGTAGCGACGTCCCGGGAGCGATTACCTTAATTATAGCTAACGAATGCCTATAAGTAGGTCTCGACTTCCTAGTTTTGTTGTTTAGTAGAACTATTAGTTTCCGGATAGTACGTAGTAGATAGTCGCCGAATAATACCTAAGCGCTTATATACTTCTTTCTAGAGGGTAGTCTATTAATATCTTTGTCTAAATACGCTCCGGAATTAGTAAGGAACGTAATAGCCCGCGTCGTTTCTCTTGTTTATTCCTAGCTAAAAGAACTATAAAGATAGAAAGTCGATAGTAGTATCGCGTCCGGTATATCTACTAAGGACCGAGTTATATATTATTTAAATAACCCTTATTATTAGTAGTTCGAAGAGAGGCAGCTAGATCCGTAAAAGTAAAGTAAGCTGTTCTATATATCGTATTCCCTAATAGAGAGCTTAAGCTTAAGGTCTATAGGGAACGCTTATTATCCTTGCTTAATAGCCTTAAGTACGCGTAAGTAGCTATTCCCGCATAGTAACGAGAAAGCGTCTGTCTAAAGCTGCAATAACTTAGTATCGTCTAGGAAGGGAGAAGTAGTATCTTATAGTATGTCCTACTCTTATTAAGATAACGCATCCGGGACTGTGGCTTGTTTTCCGGGGCAATAAACTAATAATATACCTAACCTCTTTCTTTTTAACCGCTAGAGCTATAACCTTATATTTAGAGCTATATATACTATCTAGAGCGATTCTAAGGGTCTAAGAGGTAAGGAAATCTACTGAGATTAAGGTGGATGCACGTCCCACTTAGGCCCTTGTTTAATACCAAAAATAGGCGAGAGTTCTGCACTAACATAGGACAGCCGTCGCGCTAAGTTCCTCGGCCTTTCTCCGGATTCACCGCGTCAGGCGCAAAGGGATCTTAGCACCCTTTAGGAAGACCAAAACAACACCGACTGCGCTGCAGCGCATACACCGACATCGAGAGCAGCCTCATCTGCTTCATCAACTGCTAACACCGGTCGCTCTGCGCTCTGCGGACGACAACATCGAACAACTTCTCATTCCTCCTCAGCTGCGTAGATCACCAGCTGCACCGACTTCACCACCGAACGACTGCTCGACCGCGCGAGCACCTCGATCAACATGGCCAGTCGCTGTACCGGCAGCAGCCTCACCGACCATCCCACCTTCCACTGCACCGGCAGCCGCTCCACCACCTCGTTCCCCATCACCAGTCGCTCCACCGGTCGCTCCACCGGCGGTGCCGAACAAGCCACGAACCACTAAGCCCCAGCAGCTCCAAACGCTCGCTGTCACCCTCACCGACACCGACTAAGACACCGACACCACCAGCAGCGGCATCCGCTTCACAAACTGTCAGCAAGAGATGGATACAATGGCCTTACTGGCCTCACTGGCCAGCTGAGTCATGAAAACTTCATGGTGTTTCCAGCCTTCTCATTGGCCGACCATTTTACACCGGATTCAGCGTTTCCAGGATCCGTGCGAGCCGTTTGCGCAAGTCTCAGAACTGCGTGAGCTGTGCTTAGGTCCACGCCGTCGCTTCAGCCAGCCTTGTTCCTTCCTTCCCCGTGCTCGATTGCTCGACCCGTACCGGTCGCATCCATCGATTGGATTCAGACCTACGTGGGATCTCATGCCATCGAACGAGCCGCCGCTTTCTATTCAGCGACAGTTACTTCTATCGGATTTGTCGCAAGAGGGGAAATACTGCTACTAAGCGATACCGCCGCATTTTGTACTACTGGTCGGTTCTAGCCCTCTTGCTCGCTCTTTCGTCGTTATGCTCAGAAGACAATTTGCGTTGGACTACTTTGCTTCCCAACGCACTCAGAGACGGTGTCTGCGTAACCTCTAGCGTGGACAACTCGACTTCAAAACGGCTTCGAATCCAGTTACGGAGTTCGACTCCAGCCAAGGAATCAATGCCGTAATCAATCAACGATCGTTCCTCCTCAATGGTTTGCGTACTTTGAAGGATCTTTGCGAGATGGGCCTTGATGGCCGTCACAGCTCCCTGCTGGAGGGAGGCAGTATTTGCGCCGTTCTGGACGAGCGTTTTGAAGGCGCGCACCTCTGCAGCCCCTCCAACTTCAATCTCATCGGCCGAGTCATCGTCTTCGCCGATGTAGCCGCGGCTCAAGGCACCAAATCGGGCGTCAGACACAAGTGCGCCGCCAGGCTTTTGATGATGGGAGATGCTGGTGACTAGCTGTGCCGAGCTGGCCGGGTTGATCGGGGCTCCCTTGTCCTGCTGCTCGATTGAGAATTGAAGAATCTCGTGCAGTAGGGACTGATTGATTGGGGTCCACGAGTCGGTGTCCAGGGCCCTCAGAAGGTCCACGTGCTCGCTCATGTATCCGACATCGTCGATGGCGCCCAGGTCGGTGGAGCATGCAGGCAAGCCACGAGCCTTGCGGTGCTCGGCCAAAGCATCGAGAAAGGCATTTCCGGCAGCGTAGTTTGCTTGACCCTTCTGTCCGATCAAGCCCGAGATGGAGGAGAACAGCGTGAAGAAATCCAGTGAAATTCCCAACTCTTCAGCCGCGCGATGCAAGTTCCACGCTCCTTGCACTTTGGAGCGTAATGCCTGATGGTACTCCTGATTCGTCATGGACGCAAACACTCTGTCCCGTAACACCATTGCGGCGTGGACTATGCCTCGAATGGGAGAGCCAGCTGCTTCTAGACATCGGCAAACGTCGGTGTACCGAGCAACGTCGCCTTGGACCAGCACAACCCGCGTGTTGAGAAGTTCAAGTTCTCGCAAGACGGCTTGCGACTTGTCATCGTCGTAGCCACTTCTGCCAAGAACCACGAGAGTCGTCGCTCCCCAGAGAGCTAGTTGAACAGCGATACCACCGTTGAGACCTTTGAGACCGCCGATGAGCACATAGGCGGCTCCCGCGTCAAGATGCAGGCGACGCGCGCGAGGTCGCACTGGTACCAACACGTCAGGGGCCGCTGATCGTGACACCACGACACGACCAATGTGATACCCGCCCATGGCACGAAAGGCAGCCGAGATCTGGTCGAACCCGAAGACAGTGACCGGCTCAATCGGCTTCAACACTCGTTGTTCGAGGAGCGTGATCGCCTTTTTGAGAGTCTCGCCAATCAGCTCATCTGACATCTCACGGTGTCCAAAGTCAACGCATCGGTAAGACGTGTTGCGTAGGAAAGGCTGGAGTGGCAGATATCCGCGATCCAGCAGATCGCGTTTCCCCAATTCGATGAACGTGCCTCCTTCGGCAATGCATCGCCATGACTCTTCGAGAAGCTCTCCCGTAAGCGAGTTGAGCACGATATCGACACCCCGACCGCCAGTGATCTTATTGATGCCGTGGGAAAAGGCCGTGTCTCGGGAACTGAAAATGTGGTCCTCTGGGATGCCGTATTCACGAACCAGGAACTCCTTCTTCTCGGCACTGCCGACAGTTGCAAACACTTCAGCCTGGGCTGCCTGGCAAAGCTGGATAACGGCTGCTCCGAGCGCTCCAGAGGCTGAGTGAACGAGAACTCGACTTCCTTTTCGCAATTTGGCGAGGCCTTCCAGCGAATGCAGAGCCGTGATAAAGGGAGTGGTTGCAATCTGTTCGAAGCTCATCCAGGCCGGTAACTCATGAACTCTGCAGGCTGGCTTGATGACACGATTGGCCAGGACTCCGTGACCGGAAACGACGACTCGCTGTCCAGGTCTGAGAGTGACGACTCCACTGCTGGCCACTCGTCTCACGATGCCCGCTCCATCGAGACCCAGGACGTGCTCGTTCTCCGGGACAAGACCCATGGCAACGGCCACATCCTTGAACGCCAAGGAGACTGCCATGATCTCGACTTCGACTGTCCCCGGTTGCAGCGTTTCCGCTACATCTTCTTCTTGCCACGTAAGTGAGTCCAGATCGCCCGGTCTCTCACAATGTAATGCGACGCGTGCATCGAACGACGACAAAGGTTCATGTATCGGTGGAATACTCCGACCTGCTCTCCCACGCTGTGCTGCCGCCGTGTTCAACTCTGTATCCGGCACCACCCGGGGAACATAGACTACGCCTTCACGCTCGGCAAACTCGAAGTCGACGCTGGTCCCTTTCAGCTTGCCAGCTTGCAGACGCTGCAAGACATCCAGAACGGCAGGCACCGTGTTTGGTCCATTGATGCATTCCACATCCAAGGTGATGAGTTCCAGCAATGGGTCCTCGGCTTTTGCCGTCCTACGAAGACCGTGGATCAGAGCTTTGTGGGGTTGGCTGGGTCTCATTTGCGAGCCCTCTGTGATCCAAAGGATTGGAGCTCCGCTGGCTAACAGCTCCTGAAGGCCGACCCAGTCCTTCTCAGATATGTCGGGGAGGATCGGCTGTCCAGACTCGATTACCAGGGAGATAGCGCTGGAGTCCACCTCGGCAGGCGGCTCGCCATCATGTGCCATCGTCCAGCCTGCCTGGGCTATGCCACCGAGCAGAGCTCGTACTGCTTCATCCGGTCTCGTGAGGCTACAAAGCTTCACATTGCCGCCTGCACCGGCTGAGTGGGAGTGAGAAAAGTCGGCCCAAAGCGTCACATCCTCGCGAAGCAGAATTTTGGGAATGTCGAGCTGTATGCGCCGAAGGTCCATCTGACACACACTCTCGACGTTCGTTTTGCGACGGATATCATTGCCGCCGCCGGCCACCTCTTCGTGGGATGAATCGACGGGATCATCGTGGCCATCGATTCCCGCATGTTCCTCGGTCGAAGATGTGTCTTGTCCTCTGCTCCACAGCAGGTACCCTCCGTCTTTGACATACTTCCGAGCGGACCGTACGAGCTCAGCATCGGAAGCTAGTCCAGATCTATATATGACAAGATCATGCTGGCAACTTTCCGGGTGCGCGAGAGCAAATGCTTCGAGTGCTTCCGTTGTGCGCTCAATCATGACAAACCTCCCGTCTGTGGCGTCTGCCGGATATTTCGACTGGAATTTGACCAGCTCGTCGAATCCTGAGACAGCGAGCTTGAAATCGCTGGCTGCTTCGCGGAACTTGCTCGACCCTCCCAGCCACAGACTGTGATCCGCACCGGGAGTATGTATGATTTCCAAGACGGACAACCTGGAATGTTTGTGCACTACCAGGCTGATGTACTCATCCGTGAGCGACGATGATCCCGCCGCCGGGTAGGCCTGGCGCTCGAAGGTGATGTCTGGCTTCCACTGCACCTGGCTGTATCGATGTTGGTCGTATATCGAAGGCGAGCGATCGATGATGCTGTGGCTCAATCCGGACACCTGCAGCACGAGTTGTCGCGAACTCGTATCATGCACGGAGATGTGGTAAACATGGCTCTTCGCGCTCTCCGGCCGGCCCACTCCCGAATAGTCCGCCGTGGCTTCCACTCGAGCCTCGTCCGTGCTGGGTGTCAAGTGCGAGGAGACGAACATGTCATTGATGCTGACCGGAACCAGGAGTTCGTTCACGTTCCATCGCACGCCTTCCCACATTGCGGGAGCCGTGCTCTGGATGCAACCGTCAAAGGTTGCTGGATGGATCAAATAACGTGATGCTGGCCTTTGAAGCGCGGGCTCCCGGAGTGAAACCAGCGAACGACTGCGACGTTGACCTGGGTATGCCGATATTGCTTTCTGGGTCCGAAAGCTCGGTCCGAACTTGTATCCGACATCACGCATCGCCTTGTACCAGAGATCCCCGGGAACGGGTCGTTCCAAGGGATGAGCCTCTTCGCCTTCCGCATCTGCAACAGCTAGTTAGCGACCTCCGTGGACTGGTTTCAGAGCGTCTACCGTGAGACGTACAATGGGCAGCCTCTTCCGCGTGCGCTAATCGTACCAGCCCAGAGCTATGTTCTTGCCATCGTTCGAGGACAAACGAAGCGACACTGTACTCGTGCCATACAGACTTGTCCCCTGTGCGTGGCCGCAATGTGAGCCTTATCCTGACATCTGATTCCTGCTGAAAGGGGAGTGCACGGTGGAATTTGATGTCTCGAAGGCGGACGCCATGGATGGAAGTCTGTGGTACCACGCCAGTCAATGCCTCGTGCTGCTGCTGTATCGCTTCAATGGCCATTGCAAGAAATGCAGTAGCTGGGAACAGGATTTCACTGCCAATCTGCAAGATCATGTTAGCTCAAAACGACCCGAGAGAGGAGGATTGAGTTGCCTTGTGGTCCGCCAGCCAAGGTAGGTCTTCCACCCGCAGCGTGTTCTTCCAAGTCGGCTCCCCCCAACTTGTGCCCAGGACTTTGCTTCCGAGAAGCTCGTGATGTGGATGCAGGCGATGACGCCAGTCAGCGCTCGACTCGTTCTCGTACCAGTACTCTTGCGATCGGTCCCAAGAGTAATTGGGCAGATCGACGAGCACGGGGGGTCGATGCTGCGAATCGATGGCGTTCACCCGTGAGATATCCACATCCGTGCCAGCGATGAACGCCCGACCCGCACATTCGACCAGGGTTCTGATGGCGTCCTTCCCCCTTGCGAACGCCGGAGTGTATGACACTTCTTGGTGGCGTTGAGATTGCTCCAAAACCTGTTTGACCGGGCCTGCCAGCGCACCAGAGGGTCCTATCTCTACCAAGAAGTCAATGGAGGCGTCGGTGTCTTGGACTAGCTCGGTCAAGGCTTCATCAAAGCGCACGACGGACGTCATGTTCTTCGCCCAGTAGTCGGCATTGACTTTCAATCCTCTCTTTCTGCTGCCCGTTAGGGAAGAATACATGGTCGGCCGTTTACCATGACTCTCATCGTCCGAGATGATTGGTGCAATGAGTTCTCGGTAATCATCTGCGACCTCCTTGATGAAACGAGAGTGGTAAGCCACATTGACGCGGAGTGGTCGAGCAAACAGTCCAGCAACCTCCAGCCGGCTCTGGACTATATGCAACTGCTCGACTCTGCCAGACAACGTGGTACTCCTGGGACTGTTGCAACATGCGATCTCAACGCTGTCTTCTACGCCCTCCAAGAATGGTCGGACTTCAACAGCGCCAACTCCTGTAGCCAACATACCGTAACCGCTGACTTGTGCAGCTCGTTCTGCAGCGTAGCCCCGGTAGTACGCCAGAGTGATTGCTTGAGCATTGGTTATGATTCCCGTTGCTGCTGCGGCGGCGATCTCTCCAGACGAGTGACCAAGCACGGCGGTCGGTATGACATTCCATTCTTTGAGGATGTGAACCAGGGCTAGCTGCAGCGCGGTCACGAGCGCCTGCGAGAGCTCCGGCCTCTGTACTTCGTCCGCAGTGCGCGAAAGTGTCAACTCGTCGATCAATTTCCAAGCAGGCGGGTGCGGCAACCCCGCCAAGACGTCGTCGAGGTCCAGAATGACCTTTTTGATCTGCGGATAAAACTCGAGCAGCGCTTTGCCTTGCCGTGGCCATTGGGCGCCCTGTCCCGTGAAGATGAATCCAATGTTCGGCGGCTTCCCACGTCGTTTGCCGGTGACGAGATGGCCCACGTCCAGCTCTGTTGAATCCGTGACGATAAATCCGCGATGAAACAGGCGGCTTCTACGCTCGGAGAGCGTGTAACTCAGACTGCCCAAATCCGTCGATACGCTCGGGTTCAAAAGGTGTTTCTGGAGCGAAAGGAAGTTCCGATGCACAGCTTGTTCGTCATGGGCGCTCAGGACAAGCAAGGTCGGTCGCGAAGGTCCTTGGTCCCGATGCAGCAATCGGCCGGTGTCGTTGCCCTCGTGCGAGAATCGAAATGAACGTCGTTGCTCGTTGTTCGGGGCATCTAGGACAAGATGCACATTGGAGCCTGGTCAACCGTCAGTCTCACTTTGTGCCCACTGACGACTACACGAGGACAGAACACCAACCTCCGTATCCAAATGAGTTGACGCTCACTCTTCGCAATGCCACTTCAGGCCATGGGACAGCATCTCGTGATACTCTCAGCCCCAGTCCCTTGAAATCGACTATGGATGAATGTGTTGGTCAGCTTGCGCGACGTGAGGTGACATGGCGGGAAAGCGACCGACTTTGAGGATTGGGAGTGCGAAGAGATGGTAGGCCCGGGATGGAGTCACTCTCCAGCGTGAGAATGGCTTTGATGAGTCCCGTGACGCCGGCTGCCGGCTCCGAGTGACCAATGTTCGCCTTGGCCGAGCCGATGATGAGTGGGTGCAGAGGGTCTCGTGTTTCCGCAAAGACGGAAGCGACTCCCAGCGCCTCAGCAGGATCTCCCGCCTGTAGGAACGAAACACACCATATCAGCAAGCATCGGCAGCAAAGGAGTCGGGGGAAGCATAAGGTACCTGCGTTCCGGTGCCATGGCACTCGACGTATGTCGTTGCATTAAAGTCCGTAATGCCTGCATTCGCATATGCAGCTCGGATGGCCACGGCCTGCGCTTCGGGACTGGGCGCGGTAATTCCGCCGGTTCTCCCATCATTGTTGGTGGCGGAGCCGCGAATGATGGCTCGGATAGGATCTCCATCTCGAAGAGCATCGGATAGACGCTTGACGATGACGGCGTTGACGGCTTCGGCCTTGATATACCCATCGGCCCGGGCGTCGAAGGTATGGCATTTTCCGGTGGGAGACATCGCCCCGTTGATCACTCCCTTGTCCATGGCATGCTCCGGGCTGAGATAGATGTTCGCCCCGGCCACAATCGCACCATCGATCTCGCCACTGGATAGATATCGAGCGGCAATATCCAACCCAACCAAGCTTCCCGAGCAAGCCGTGTCGATTGTCATGCTGGGGCCTTGCGTGTTGAGGAAATAGCTGATTCGATTGCTGAGGATGGCCCGGCCAACGCCCACGGTCACACCGGGAGCTCGATCGGCCGGATCTCGACCTTGCATATCGCCATAGTCTGAAACACGTCACGGTCAGCGGGGGTGTCTTGTCCACCAGTTATATCCTACAAGCCTTACCGACTGCGTACGAGCCAACAAAGCACCCGATGGGCTTCTTATCGACGTCTTCCAGCCGGATCCCGGCGTTCTCCATTGCTTCGTAGACGACTTCCAGGAGCTGGCGCTGTTGAGGATCCATTGCGACCGCGGTTTGCTTGTTGATCCCGAAGAATGTTGCATCGAACGTTTTCGGATCGATGTCCTCGATGAACATGCCACCTGGAGACCGGATTGAGCCCGGTTGGTTCGGACCAGCGTAGAAGCCATCTCGATTGAACCTTGACTTGGGAACCTCGATGGATGCAATTCGTCCTGCTTGGAGGAGATTCAAGAAGTCTCTGGGTGAATTGCAATGACCCGGCAAACGGCAAGCCAATCCGACAATGGCAAGGGGCTCTTGCCTGAACCCATTGGAGGGGCGATGTTCGCTGGCCATGGCGATGAGATTGTCAATGAAGAATGTCACAAATAATTCCGCAGTAATCCGAGGCTAGAACAGGAAAATTGGTTCGAGAGTCCACCTCTAGAACTATATGCTATCGAAACACCTGGCCAACGCCCACAGAATCACACCAACACAAACTCGACGCCGTCTGCATGACTACCAATGGCACCCATCTCCTGCTCGATGTGACTCTGAAGCTAACCGAACCGGGAGGACGATAGTTTCCCAACCAAGCCTACAAGCATGGAACACCTCAAAAGGCGTGACAGCTTGCCTGCAGCTCGACGACGATGATTCAGAGGAACTGGTAGTCTAGCAGCCATGCTGTATCTCATCCCCCTGGCGGAGTGTTGACGTGACTGCGAGGGAAATGTCGTGTTCGCATGCCTTGACAACGCGACCGAGTATGGCCAGGGTAGTGCATTTGACCAACACATCTACTGCAATCACGCCATGCTGCAGCCATATTGCGGCAGGAAAACGGATACTCGTTCAGTGATCGAAGAGGCGAGAGATATCTTGACGCCGCATGCACGCATACACACACGCACACCAAAGAAGGAGAGCATCTTGTCCATTGCACGCATCATGGCCGTTGTCTACGACGCACAAAATCCTGCCATCGATGGTTCTCCAAGCCGTCCACCACTGCAACCCACCGGAATTCTCGATGGAAGTAATCACATCGACTTGACTCCGGTCATAGGCCGCGAGTTTCCTACAGCCCATTTGGCGGATTGGATCAATGCGCCGAATGCGGACGAGCTTTTGACGGAGCTTGCATACATCAGTCAGTTGCGCTGGAAGCGGTTGCCATGATCATTCCACCTTTCCATATCATCGCTGACTCCCATCAGTCTCATCCCGAGGGGTCGTGTTCTTTCGATCGCAGGACAATCTGACCAACGAAATGCAGAAGCGACTGATGCAACGACTTGGAGAGCTATCCGGCAAGCCCGCCGTTTCCACGTTACACATCCATCCCGTGCTCAACACGTCGAGCAATGTGGCCCAGGACCGCGATCCCGACCAAGAGATCTCCACCATTTCGTCCAGCCTCATCCGACAGCTCGGCTCCTACCGCAGTACCGAGTCCGGACTGAGTGGCAAGAAGCAGACGAGTACGGGCTCGTGGCATTCCGACATTGGATATGAAGTCGTTCCAGCCGACTACACCAGCTTGCGGCTGACGCAACTGCCCACCACGGGAGGCGACACCTTGTGGGCGTCGGGATATGAGATCTACGATCGCATTTCCCCGCCGTATCAGAAGTTCCTCGAGGGACTCACGGCGACCTTTGGCCGGCCGGATTTTCTCGCTGCCGTTCAGAGTCACGGCTATGAACTGTACTCCCAGCCTCGTGGTTCTCCCAAGAACGTCGGTGGCTCTCTGACTGCCGTTCACCCGGTCGTCCGCACGAATCCCGTCACGGGGTGGAGGAGCGTGTATCCCGTGGGGCAGAACGCACGATTCATCAACGGAGTCACGGCGGAAGAGAGCGAGAGCTTGCTGCAGTGGTTCAAGGCATTGCTCGTACACAATCACGACGTGCAGGTTCGCTTTCGCTGGCAGAACGTGAACGATGTCGCCATCTGGGACAATCGCTGCACCTTTCACACCGCCACGTATGATTTCGACGGCCTCGGGGAACGCAGTGGCAACCGAGCTGTTGGTATCGGAGAGGAGCCGTACTTTGACCCGGCATCACAGTCGCGCAGAGAAGCGCTCGCTGGTCAGACGATTGGTAATCCGTTCAAGGATGGTCAGGATCCGGGCGGATTGGGGGTGAGAGTTGGAGTGTAAAGTCTTCACAATGTTGCGTCGTGGTGGTTGATGATGGAGTTTAGTAGTCCGATTGCTCGAATTGCATACACAGATTGTACTCTCCACATCTCAATCCCCATGATATCATTCAACCCGAGATGAGATTCTGCCCACCATCCTGAGAAGACCATGTTAGCAGCTTCCCTCTTCTGTACAACATGTCAATTTCCACCTACCAGAAGCAGCTCGGTGCCGTTCAGATAGGCACCCGCGGGACTGGCGAAGAAGAGAATGGCCGCGGCAAAGTCGTCCTCACTTCCCGTGCGCTCGCTCGGATTCCGGTCGTTCGGTAGACGGAAGGCGCCCGAGAAGGCACCGTGGCGGTCCTCATACACGGGCAAGGATTGCGTGAGCGGCTGCGTCATTTCCGAGGGAAAGAAGCCCGGGGCGACGACATTGACGCGAATGCGGAAGTGTTGCTGTGCAAACGTCCGCGCCAACATCTTGGCCAAGTGGTTGACGGCCGCTTTAGAGGTGGAATAGGCGAAGCTGTGGCCCAGCTGGCGAGAATAGGATTCTTTCGACGACGTGATTAGGATTTGTGAGTCCTGCGGCACGTTTTGTTTCTGGTTGCCGGCGTGCAAGAGTGGCAGGAAGACGGCGGCCGTTTGAAATACGGCGGTGGTTTGGACGTCAAAGGTGCACGTGAATTCTTCGGCCGACGAAGCGATGCACGCTGCTGCAAAGTCGGCCACGGTGCCATCTCCACGACGATGTACGGGACCGGCGATGCCCGCATTCGCAAGGACGAAGTTTACCAAGCCCCGTTCGGTTCGGATCTGCTCCGTGATGGCCTTGAGGCTGTCGCTGTTGGTGATGTCGCCGACCAGGGGTCGGATACTTCCGTTGATGCCCAGACGGGCGCATTCGTCCAACGCATCCTGTCGCCGTCCGATGATATAGACCGCTGCAGCGCCTTGAGCGTCCAGAGCAAGAGCTGCATATCGACCCAAGCCTGTCCCACCCCCGGTGATGACTGCAACAAGGCCGTCGACGCGAAAGCGGTTCTGCGGTTGTCCAGGTGCCATGGCCAGATGTGATCCGATACGATACGTATTCTCCACGCAAGGTCCACAACGTTATAAACATCCACAAGCACGGAGGAACCTGAGGTGGCATTACATGGGAGATGGCGCGATACAAGGATGCCATTCTCTCATGCTGCACGATGATGGCTTTGGCTGGTGTTTTACCTCGTCAGGTTGGGAAGCGAAGGCGTGATGGAATCCCTCGCGATTCGCAGTAGTTGAACAAGGGCTGGAATGGACCAGGCCTAGCGTGTGTGTACCGAGTCAGCAAATACGAGGATCGTTAATGAAAGTGTACCCAGGGACACGTAACAGCAATACGAGGTTGAAGTAGAAAGCTCACTGGGATGTTCTCGGCCTTTGCAGCTACCCAATGCGTCATATCGCTTCCACACGGAGCCCCCGTAACTGTGACTAAACTATCGAGGGAATTGCACGTGAAGCCAGGCGGAGAGAATGCGATTAACGTCCTGCCACTTCTCCATGTGAGCGTAGTGATGCGCATCGACCGAGGCCCGTGACAATTGCGGAATGAAGTGCTCCATATCTTGCGCGAGCGAAGCCGAGAAGACGCGATCGCGCTCGGCGGCGATGTACAAAACAGGAACATCGATGATGGTGGTAGGCAGACTGTAAGGATGAAAATCAGTCGTGTTCCTTAATCGTGTCTCGGGCCAGCTAGCATACAGTTGGTCATCTTCAAAGTTCTCCCGCCGCGTCCGATACCAGTTGCCTGTAGACGGTCGTCGGTCAGTCGCTTGCGGTGTTCATGTGGTTGACAGAATTGACGCAGCGCGTACAAGGACCGTGCAAGCCGGTTTGAGCGTACTTGGACAGATAGATGACGCGCTCCTGATACTCGGGTCAACCCCAAAGCCCGGAAAATCGAGCAAGCGGTGGGATGCACAGCGGCGTACCTCGTCGGTCAAGAGACTTCCTCTGCCCAGTCCTTTCAGATGCTCCAAATGGAAGCCGTGGGTGGGGTCGAAGGAGGCTTGGTTCTCGTCATCACCGCTGAAGTCGAGAATGTTCAAGAAATGAGTCAAGCCTTCGGTCGTGTGGAATTCGCGCTCGAGGATACCGCTGGCAATCTGCTTTTGGTACGCGAATTGAGGGGCGAGTTTGACCATGTCGTCGAGCGGAGTCCAGTGCGTCGCCGGTGGACGATACGGACCGGCAATGGAGACCAAGTGCGAGACCAAGTGCGGGTGCCATTGCGCAACCCGCCATGCGACTTGAGCGCCCCTGAGGTACACAATGGGAACGATCAGTCACATTCAACGAGGGAGGATGGATCAATATCCTTGAAACGTACCAATCGTGACCTCCCAAGACAATGGTGGTGCAGTTCAATAGGCTGGCCAATTGGAGAAGATCGTCGGCAACGCTTCTGTACGTGTAGGCACGGAGGGATGATGCGGGAGGAACTCGAGGCGCTTCCTAAGGTACCGGGCGAGCTCGTTAGACCGGACTCTGATATGAGATGGAATGCGGGAGACATGCCGTGTCGCCGTAGCCTATCATGTCGGGCGCTACCACGCGAAAGCCCTTATCGATCAGCATGGGCATCTGGTGTCGCCAGCCAAAGGCAAGATCGGGCCATCCGTGCAGCTAGGCGAGCAGCAAACGTCAGTAGGTAGGTATATTCTGACTCTCGGCGAGTCGGCACTTCTATTACCAGGAAGACGGTGGCAATGGGGTCACAGTGCTGCGGAAGACCGATGTAGCAGGCATAAAGATGACCATTGAGCGTCAACCGCTCCAATCGCACTCGCACGTCGCCGAAGATGGTGCTCATAGGAAAATGCAAAAATGCAACGAACGACGCAAAGGACGCAAAGATGCAGTTGACGCAAAGATAAGTTAGTACGAGGACGCAAAGACAAGACAAGCAGAAGACTTCTCGCTCCCGTCTCTCCGTCAACTTATAAACCTTATTCTTAGCAACACAATCTTCGGAATTGCTAGGGCTCCGATTCTAATTAAACTTTCTTATTTTGTAGAGTAACAACCTTACGACTATTATCTATAACTTCTTCTATACTACGTCTTTTATTATATATAGTATCTTGTATTAATCTCCTAATTATCTACTATTAAATAGTCTATATGTTATCTATTTTAGCTAACGGGTTTAGCTAAAATACCTACCTTATTTAAAAATCCTCCTCCGCTCGCTATAGTAATAGCTCCCCTTAAGAAATAAAATAATAATCTCCTATAATATCTCTTATAGAGTAGCTAGCTACTAGATAATATTATCGATATACTTCTTAATAGTAATAGAGGCTCTTATACTTCTACTAACCTAGATGTTCAGAGCTCTTTAGCGTTAGCTCCTAAGGATACTAGCTAGTAACTTCCTTAATAAGCATCTAGATAATACTATAGTTAGCTAATAGCTCTAAAAATTCTACGAGCCTAGTTAGCTATATTAGTAGATAGATTATAGAACTTACTAGTATTCTTAGACTTTAATAGTAGTAGTTTTAGAGTCCCTATCTATAAACGCTTATAAGCCGGTTTAGGCTATTTAGTAGGAGCTATCTATAATACTAAACTCTTCTTTTTGCTAAACTCTTATTCTACTTAGTAGCTAGTTTAGTAGCCTTAGCCCTTAGTAGGGTTAGCTATCCTTATTCTCCTTTTCTAGTACTACTAATACTACTATAGTCGCCCTTTAGAAGAGCTTAAGTACTTTTCTACTAGTATAAGAGCTATAATACCTTCCTTAGGTAGAATAGTAGTATACTTATTAGTAGGAAATATCTTATATTCTATCTACGCCTTATACGAGTAGTAGTAGTATATAACGAGTATATATATACTAGATATATATAGAAGTAGAGACTATAAAGATTATCGAACTAAGAAAGAAGATAATTAAGGAAAGGACGCTACTATCTATATTATTAGGTTCGAGGATTTAGCTAGAGATATATATTTCCCTACTATATCCTTATAGATATTTAAAATTAGGTAAACTTAAATAAGACGGCTTCTAAATCTACTAGAGCTAGCTTATTTATAGTAGCTATAGCC
>AFIR01000503.1:0-49102 GCA_000223685.2 Zymoseptoria pseudotritici STIR04_4.3.1
AATAGCTAGATATAAAGCCCTGTCCCGTAAGTATATCTAGCGCTCTATAGTTAAGGCTATTAAGGGTAAGGTAATTACCTATAATACGAGCAAGCTAGTTAGACTTATTGCGATACTATAAATAGAGGACATTTGCACTAAACATAAAGATCCGGCGATCTAGTTCCCTCTCGTAGCGCTCTGCGCTCTTACGAGAGCTGCAAGAGTTGCAGAGTAGCCCTAATAGTAGTCGACTACTCTCTATTTGCCCCGAAGCGATACCTGCTACTATAGGTATTACCCTCTAAGTAGTAGAGGCAGCCTCTAGTAATATATTCTTATTCTCTTTACTACCGTTCTCTATATATAGCTAGATATATATACTACGACTGCCCTTACTAGCTTCTTATATATACTGCCCTAAAGAAGTAGGCTCGCTACCTTTAGCCTAGCTTAAGGACTTAGGGCTGCTAAACCTCCTAAGTATAGGAATATGTTTTATTAATATATTAAGCTCCTTCCGATTAATAATAACTATGCCTTTATAGCCTTCCGGCTATTCTTTGCAATCTAAGACTTAACGAACTTAGGTACTAATAAGTAGTAGTTATATAACCGATAGAGGACGTTATTACGCTTACTATTGTCCCTAAGCTTCTACTGCTAATAGGTAGTAAAGGACTAGAGAGTTTTATCGGGGTCTAGTATTTCGCTCTTAGAGAATAATAATTAGAATAAGGCCGCTAAGGAAGACAGACTTAAAGTCTTATTAGAAGGCGTAGGGATTATGTCGAAGATAGAGTAGAAGTTAGAGTTAGTATATATAGTAAGCTCGCTACTAGGGTAAGGCGTACTAGGTTAACCGGACGTATTTAGTATAGTTTTTAGTCGGTTTCGGGGGTAAAAAGTATGTATATATATAGAAACCGGTCTATAGAAGAGCTAGAAGGGATTCTACTATAGGATATTTAATACTAGATAAAGCAGAAGGAGTCTTATATTTCCTTATCTAAAAGATAATAACATCCTTATATAAGAGTATAGAAACTAGCTTAGACCCTCTAGGCACTTTCCCCTTCCTATTACTTCTATTAGCTAGAATTATTATAGATCCCTTAGATATAAATAATCTTGCCCCGAAAGGGAAAAGGTTTGCTCCGAAAGGGGCGCTAGCCCCGAACGGGTCTAGTGTAAAAGCCTATCGCCGAAGGCGACAGGCTTGCCTATTACGTGCGGAGCACATTCGAGCCTAAGGCGAGAATAAGTGCCCAGAGCGGTTCTAATCTACATAAGATAGGGAGGTCCAGCTTAAGGAGTTTCGCCTGCGCTTCCGACACATTCTTGTCGGCTTGTGTCCGATGCTGGATCGCAGTCGACACATTGGTTCTTATGCTATTAATCGTCTCCTTTGCCTGACTTAATGAGGCACGAGCATTGGTGACATTTTTATTCTTAATAAGACATGTAGTGATGGCGTTGACACCAACGCAGCTCATGTCTAGAGTCCTCTTGATCAAGACCCGAGCAGTCTTTCGGATCACATCGTTCTGTATGATCACAGCAGCCTCTCTTCGGTCGGATGCGTTGAGGCGCTCCACTGCTGTCTGAACACGCAGTTGTACGGACTGCAAGGAACCTTGCATCGCTTGCACGATGTTTGTATAAGCGAACTCGATCCACTTCGTGTCGTACGCATCTTCGGCCATCTTCTCTTTGACTACAGCTCGAGTGACGGCATCAAAATGTGTCAGCGCCGAGGACATCTCTCGACGCGCTCGTGCATTTGTCTTGATTTCGAAACAAACAGCCCGGACATGACTTTCCACCAACTCGTTCTGAACTGCAGCCAATGCTGCCCGCCCGTGGAGGGCCGTCGCGTCGTACTTCAGATAGGATCTTCTCTCCGCTTCCGTGCGGACGTTTGTCAATAGCTGGAAGCAAACTGTTTGAAAGCGGCTTCTTGTCGTTTCCATCTGGGCGGAGCGTAGCGCTCAATGACGGATGATAAGCTCGGTCTGGTGTCGTGTCGTAACTTCACTCAGATGTTCGTGGTGTGCGTGCGCCTCATACCAAATGGCATGGAAGAACAGTCTGGCAAAGAACATGATCGATTTGTTGGTGTTGAGGAGTTCTTCTGCTCGATCACCCAGGGTCCCGCAGTCGGCCTCTTTCTTGGCAAATGCCAGTGTTGTTGTTCGCTGCTGATCTGACAGTGACGCCTTCCCTCGATGCAGTTTGTCATTCAAGGATTGAAGCCTCGAAATTTCACTGGCCTGTTCTTTACAAGCCTGAGTGTTCATCTCAGCCGCTTCTTCCGGTAGGAAGATTCCAACTCACCTGCATCAGCCAGTGCTTTGTACGCGTCGGGGTGACGTGATCATGAACAAGGCAACGTGTCAGGTTCCATTCGAGCCTATGAGCTTCCACGGGCTTTCACACGACAACACCCGCGCAACGTTTGCATGTGACAATCTGAGGACGATGTCAGCTTTGTTCTCTATCTCTTGAATCCGGCGACTGAACTTCTTTTTCCACCTTCCCCCGAACACCTACCACAGACCTCCTTTCAGCATTTTGCCCAGCATGCCGAAGTCAAAGTCGTTCAACGGCGTCACCAAGGCTCAACTCATGGACTTCTGTCGTGAGATCATTAACGGAGAGGCCGCGGAACTCAATCAACAACTCCATGCTCGCTTCATCGACTGCACGAGTCGGTGCGCTTAAGATGCGAAGAAAATATTCTTCTTGTCTGAAGGCAACGCACTACTGGCAGAGGCCAGTCAGGCTGGCAAATATCCCAATCCTTGCGAAGAAGACGCCGCGTTGATGGCTTTGCTCGCAACATCGAGGGAGGTGATTGGTGACAGGCTCGACATCGCCAATGCCCACGATGCTACGACGGAAGAGAAGGTGGAGATCCTAGACCAGCATACGGAGGAGTACACGCAGCTGATTAGGGAGCATTTTACGGACATGAAACCGCTGCCCGAGGAGTGAGTCGGCTTTTTGTACCACCACCTCAAGACTTCACTGACAGAATACAGTGCCGCAGAAGCGGAAGAGATTGAGCAGAAGGAATGGGACGCCTTGCTCGAAGAAGCCATGAGGCTCAGCATCGAGGATGCACCTGAGTAGTACCAGAGCGAGGAGGAACGCGCTGACGGAGGAGGTAGGATAAGCCCGAACTGTGCTATACTAATCTTAGTGTAGTGCTGGTTTTAGTGCCCGTTCAATCCTAGAACTCGCATGAACGAAAGCCCTAGTAGTTCTACAAAGCTTGATGCACGCCAGTACAGGTCGTGCGCCAAGACAAGGATTATTCAAGCTAGCTCTTGAACCTACGAAGTATAGCCTGCATAGATGAACGAAAACTTCCAGGTTCTCCGCTCCCCTGCCCCCGGCACGCTCGTATTGTGGTTCGACCGCCCTTTTTCCAACGAAGCCTTCTCCGCTCCCCTGCCCCCGGCACGCTCGTATTGTGGTTCGACCGCCCTTTTTCCAACGAAGCCTTCTCCGCTCCCCTGCCCCCGGCACGCTCGTATTGTGGTTCGACCGCCCTTTTTCCCCTCCATTACTAGCGGTCATTGGCTCCGATTTTAGCCTGATATCCAAGCGGTCGTGACGGCCCAAGCAACGACGAGGCGGGACTGGACGGCTGATCCTCTTCCCTGACCGTGTCTCTGCTATACTTGAGAAGTTACCTTCGCCCTGAAACCGTTTCTCCATTACCTCGCCCTGAAACCGTTTCTCCACCAAGCATCTCGAAAGCGAAATCGAACTGTGACTCTATCAACTACCAACAACAGTAAACTGCGTAAGTGGACAGACACCTTTCGGCAGCTGCCTCCCTTTCTACTCCAATGCCTCCGGGCTGACACACCCGCCTTAGAGCCATGCACATCATCTGGTCCCTCCTCATCCTGCCTTTCACCGGCGTCGCAGCGATCTATCCGATTAAAGATTGCTTTGGCGCACTCGAGTGCGTGTATACCGGCTATCGCTGCTGCTTCCGTATCTGTGAATTCGGCTGCACGTGCGATTCAAACGATCTCCAGGACCTCCATTGCATTAGCGACGCTGAATGCCAGTTTCGTAATAAGTGCCACAAGGGCTAAGCAGTAAGTGCTACCTGAGAGACTTGAAGCCTGTATACGGGGACTAACACGTGTCCGTATAGCGAAGTCAGGGCTGTCAGGTTTTTCTTGCGAAGTGGTGCTCGAGGGCATTCTTTCACTCGGTTGTGGTTGATGGAATAATGTATGGCAGCACTATATATATCATTATTTGATCCTTTGCTTCCACTTCATGGCGGCGACACACTGACGGACGGACGCCTCGAGCTCTGGTGGACGGCTCGGCCAGTACGTTCTGACCGCCACGGGTTGGGACGAAGGCTCCTGTCCTTCCTTCCCTCCCTCAATATTCGCAACCCCGGTCCATGGCGAAGAACGCACCCTTGTCAGCTCCAGAGCGAGCAATTTCGCGTCGATGCAACCCCGCACGACACCATCTCCCCGATCCCCGGCGGGCGGTCTTCGGCCATGTCCTTGCAGGCGTTGTTATCCTGGTACCATATCCTTTTGCCAGTGCCAGGAGCTTCTTATGCGTGTGCTCGGCTTCTTGCGGTTGATGGCATTCTCTCCGGGTAGAAAGTTCGGCCTTGAAGTCACCAGCATCGTCCTGTTTCTGCATCAAGTCAGTCCCGGTCCAAGAGACTGAGACCTGCAAGCTCAGCCAAACTTGGGCAGTCAGCCACTGCGCACAACACCCTCGAGGCGTGCGGTAGGGACGATCAGCAACTCGAGATCCAATTCCAGCGCCGCGGCTATCTTGCCATCATGGGCATCGTTCAGTGGCTTCGCTGAGGACCCGATCATGACCTTCAATTGTGGGTATAGCTTCGCCTTTTCAATCTGCACTTCCACTGGTCTTGATCTCGCGGGTTGTCCAGCCACGCGGATGAAGTTGGCAACACTGCTCATCGTGGAGCCGCGCTTGCTTGTTTCGGACTCCAGGCCGGATCTTCGATGCATCTGAGGTGGCCCCATGGGCGGTTCCGCACGTCCATGTACCCGCTTCATCGGCGCGAAAATTGTCGGGCCTCCTCCTCAAGTCCTGCACGACGCTTGCCCTCGGTTGATATTCGCTGGTGCGTGGCTCTCATGGGGCTTATGTCGGAATGTGTCAGTGGCTATCATCCATAACTCGAGCTCAATTCTGGTACATACTTGCCGCCACTGGCTATTGTCTCCGTGTTGTCCCTGTTCGACTCTTGTGACCTAACGCGCAGTCGGCTCGCGAGCTCGTCGTCCCAAGGATGGTCGTCCTCATCCCTTGCAAAGCGCGTGTTAGCTTGGACCCATTCAAGTTACGCATGCACAGCCGCACCTCACTCCGTCGTCATACTGTGACGAGGTCGTCTCGTTGGTGTTGAAGCTAGGTCACCATGTCAATAGAGGGAGGACATGCAGTCCAGTCGGTGCCAACGTACGACGATTTTGGCGTCGTCGCTCTGAACATGGCTGTCCGCTCGTTGTTTCTCCGTCGTTCCGCGTCTCGCGCTACCGGCGTATCTCCTCCTGATTCTTGACCCTGCCGAGGCGACTTGCGCCGCAACTCGCGCGTCAGCTCCGTCAACATTTCTTCTGTTGCACCGGCGACAGTGATGACTATATTGTCCCTTTCAGCTCGCAGGTTGCTTTCCCATTGCTCCAAGGACCCATATATTTGGACGAGCTGACTGCATATCAATAGGATGTGATGTTGTGTGCCGGGTCGCTCGTCAAGCACTATCACCAAGCTCTCTCGCGTTGATGAAAACCATTCCTCCAACTCTTCCTTCTGTGCGAGGTTGTCCGGCTTCATCGTCGATGAACTCGTAGGGGCCATAATGAGTCTGGCCAAGATTGTGTACGGGGTGTGCACGTCCGATTGATTATAGTGTCTGTTGAGTGAGGGTTCTTAGTCCTATTGATGTCACTGTAGAGGTTCAGCTGCTCGGCAATTCCCTCGTATTGGTGACTTTGTAATATCTATACTTGCCTGGAGGGCTTCCGCTGTGATTCTTTGCATGATCGTAAGCTCATTCTGCTAAGCTCAAAAACCTTCAGCTGCGGTGTATTCCGTACTTGCAGCTCCATTCTCTTTTACATCCTCCTCACCTAAGCTTCCCGCATCATCCAACGGTCGGATCTTCTACCCTGTAGAGCCACGCCCAGATGTCGTAATGCTGTGACACTCCGGGCCTGTTGCTTCATGGAGCATGCTTCTTCGAACCAGATTTTGCGGCAGGTGATGCGAGCTGAAGATCCTCTTTCCGCAGTGCGATATCCTACCGGAGCAGAAGACGACAGATTTCGGGACCACTGAGGACTAGCTTATGAACTGCATTGTCGTAGAGTTTCTGCCGCTCGATCATGAAGAACTTGAACAGCATGCTGGCAATTAACAGCGCATACATGCAAAGACCGTGCTCGAGCACGAGATTGAGCAGGTATTCGAAGCTGAAGCATCCACGTGTGTATTGTAATCCAAGGAAGCTTTCGGTGATAGACCAGCTCAGGTCGGCGAGATCTATCTTGCGCAGGTTGAAGACGTCCAGGACTTTGTGCACCGCAACGAGACCGCCACTGCAGCTACCAATCCAAGCAATGTACGTTCTGAATGCGGGGAGCAGTCGATTCTCGGACATAATGCGCCGGACGGACGATAACCAGTAGATGCTGAGGAGGATAGCGATTCCGGCGGCGGCGAGTCCGGATGCTGTGTCGACGTGGTAGATAATGCTGGCTTGGTGACCTCGATGGATCAGGATGGGATGATACATGCTACATCTTGTCAGCCAGGTGGAATGAACAAGCAAACACTGGACTTACTCCCGAAAGTCCTTCAGCACGGCGGGGATGCAGAGGTTGATGACCGTTGAAACCAAGAAGCCTTGAATCGTGACATCGCAAATCGCCATGCCAAACTCCCGGGCAAAGGCGAAGAGGTAGTAGAAAAAGTACCTGAAAAACTTGATTTTCATGTTCATGTCTTTCGTGAATACCTGAGGTGCGGAGTCAGTTGGAAGCGGAGATATGAATCTGATGCTACATACTTGCTTGACATATTCCTGCGCAAGGACGTTGGCGTCCATAGAGGTCTCCATGATGGAGGAGATGAAGTTGTTCGAGAGAATATGCCAGAATCGGATGCGTGAGGAAGAATGGATTTGCGCGCAATGCTGACAACAAGCGTAAAAGGAAGAGTGCGAGGATGAAACCTGAGGAAGGCGAAGTCCGGCTGTGAGTAGAAGAGTAGGAATAGAGCTGAAGATGGAGGCATATATACTTGATATGCCAAGATCCTGCGCCAGCTGTTCGCCAAACTGTAGGTGAATTCCAAGGAGTGAAGGACGTCCGCGAATACGGAGTAGCTTCTGATAAGTGCACCGTCAGAAAGAGGACAAGGTTGGTCCTTCACTCTAACCGTGGATCCAAGTCTCCTTTCGTACATGATCGACCATCATGAGCTTCCGTTCATCTCGCTCTGTCATTTTCCCGCCAATTGTCCTCCCGTTTGCAATGCATTTTCGATGGCCAACTGCATGTGCTCCGCTCGATGGAGAGCCGTGCAAAGATATGCTTCACTCGATGAAGAGCTGCGACCTGGCCAGTCCAGGCTCCTCGCATTACACATAAAAGCATCGTGTCCTCCACTTCATTTCCAATTGTGCAGCTCTCCACCAGCACACCAGCATACCAGCACACTGCGAACCCTCAGTCACCACTCCACCAGCACACCACCGCCACATCTCGACAATGTTCACCACCTTCTACTTCAAGATTTCATTATGCATCATCACCATCATCATTGAGTACTTCGGAGAGCGCATCGGCCACATTGCGGGCAGACCGCCGGGTCAGCTCGAACAAGTCCAGCCCGCTGACCAAGGAGTCGGGGAGGACGAGGGAGAGGTGGAGGACACCAGAAAATCCCGGAAGAAGCCTTTGGATGTGGCGGAGCTCGCCAATAAGTTGAAGGCGTAAGTTGCTTTCTGATGCTGTACTCCTACCGTACTGACATGTTTGTTAGCGAGGAGAAGGCGGAGGAGGATAGAAAAGACGCCGAGTGGGAGTGGGTGGAGGAGCCGGAGGTAGAAGACTGGGAGTTGGTGGAGGAGGATCCGGACTGGGATTTTGTGGAGGAGCCGGAGGAATGAGTCTCATAGTAGTGGAGCGCGAGGAGGCGTACGTCAAGAGATCGAGGTTACGATAGGGTATGGTGCGCGACCTGGCCGTGGAAGCAACCGAGTAGCCTTGTTGTTACGAGCTGCTGAGCGTAAGACCGACGTCTTCCCACCAGAATCTTCAAAAAAGCAGAGGCGATGAGGGTGCTGAGGTTGTTGCTGGGGCGGCAGAGAGAAAGGCATAAAAGGTCAGGATGGGGATTAGTCCATTCCATGCGATGGTAGAGCTGGGCCTAAAGGTTTTGATCAGTTTTATGCAATTCAAAAGGTCTGCAATGAGCTTCCATGAGATGGGTGTGAGACACCGTGGTTGAGCGGAGAAACGGTCGCAGGTCTGTCCGATTGTGCGTCCGTCGAGATGAAAGATCTCAGCACTAGCAGTCAGTCAAGGTTGTCCTGAGAGCCATCAATCACCAGGCTTACCTGGATCCATATCGCGTTGTCCTCCTGCGCTCGAGGTCTGCCGGAACCGAGTGGTATGTTCCAGCTTCCTGCGCCGTTTGTCAACCTGCAAGCTTCGATTCTTTGTCAGCCTCAAAATCCACGTACTTCCTCAGAGTGACTCAAGTGGAGACCTTGATTGTGTCCGACGCAAGGGCCGGCTGCCACTATAAGTATCTTCTTTTGCCTGGTGATCCTTTGCGCATGCACCAACATCTTTTTTGTCCGCAACCTCCACGCTTTTCGACAGTCCACCGTCCGCGCCATCTGTCCACCTTTGCGACGTTCGCCAACCCATCAGGCAACACACCCGCCCGGCATGGCAGACCCCGACGATAGCCACGGTGCTGTCAAGAGGCAATCCGCACAACTCACGGCCGAGAATGAAGAGCTTAGGGCAGAACAGGAAGATCTGAAGGCTGAACATAATCGTCTGAAGGCCGAACAGAAAGAACTCCAGCTGGAACAACGTCGATTGTTGGCCGAGTGGTCTGAGGAAGCTGCGCGGATCAAATTGCTCGGACCCAGGCGGCTCGTAGATTACAAAAAGTTCTGCGAGCTTGATGTGTGGGCAATCAACTGCAAGTCTAGCCAGGACATAGCGAGCAAGATTGCGGCATATCGGCAGACAATACCTGCGGTCAAAGATGAGAAGATCCTGGAGCTGCTCGAAATGTCGGAAAAGGTTTTCACTGACAAGTTCGAGGCAGTGGCCGGGGCTACAAGACAACAAAAGCGGGCTTTGATGGATGCGCACGTCGCAGAGTACATGGAACTGCTCGGAAATCAGTGGGAGGTCACAAAGGAGCTATCCGAGCGGTAAGTTTTGCACCGTGTTCATGCGTCCAGTCAGTGTGCTAATACTCTGTCAGCGAGGCAACGATCTTCAGTCAAGTCGAGAAGTACACTCGCCTGTGCCGCGATGAGTCCGAGATGGTGGACAGCCCGGCCGATCAGCAGAGCAACGCCATGGTTCGCAGCAAGGTGGAATCATTTTCGAAGCTGTACAAAGTCCATCTCAACCAGATGGGAGCGTCCGAAGCGTGAGTCAGATTCACCAGGAACCTTTCGAGCTGTACTGATATCTTTCTAGCGAAGCGCGAGTTGCAAAGGCTTCAGGCAGGAAGATGATGCGGGCGCTGGAGGCGTATCTGGAGGATCCAGACGTCTTCGACAAAGCCGAGGCAGCGGCGAAGAGGCACAGAAACGCAGCTCCAGAGCAAAATCCGTAAAAGAACGCTCTCAAAGATTGAGTGCTTCAGGGGCGCTACACGATGCAGGATGATTGGCGCCGCTACGTGAGCTCGCCTCTCTGGATATGCTGCGCTGGTGCTGCGAGGCAGGAATTCGGGGAGGTACTTTTGCACCTCGCCTTTGGTGTTGCCCACTTTTGCGCTCCAGGATCGGGAGAGGCGACTTTGCAATGAGCTTCGGATCGATGTGTGTGAGATGTTGTGATATTGCGGAGTTAGGGCTGCGGTTCCATCGACGAGCGGCCCTACGCCACTAGTCATGCTTCTTACCGGTTCATAGACAACGCAGTACGACTCTTCTATGAGCTTCCGAGCGCTTCAGTCCGTTGCTCTCTTCAGTCAAAGCGTGTTCGACTGTGGCGTCCGCGTCTTTGTTCGTGAGCCAGTCCGGATGCAGCGGTCGGAGTCCATCAGGCTCCCTGACACTTCAGCGATACAGAGGACGACTCTGAAATGAGCGCCCAAGTGATGAGTGCAAGTGGGAGTTGTCATGCAGAGGCCCTCGAGAGATCTTTCGAGATCTCGTCTTGCGTTTGTAGCGGTATTTCATGGTCGCTAAGACAGCAGCCGATCAATGCTGGACAACTCGACCTCGCCGTGATCGACATGCTCTTCGCCGCTTCTCGAGCACATGAATCGACTCTGCAATCAGCTTGGAAGGTATTCGTGTATGTTGTTGTTTTCAGACGGAGACAAGTCCGACGTGAAGTGAGGTCGGAGCAATCGGCCCCGCCATCGCCGACATTTCTGAGCGTAAAGTGACGCGTGCAACTCGCGATACGTCATGCAGACGTGAGAGATCAATCATCAAAGAGATGTCAAGAAATACATCTTCTTCCATTCTCCCCCTTAACAACAACAACAACCTCATCAACACGATACATGCGTCCCTTCGCCCCCCAACTGACCCGCACAATCGTCAATCCAACCCTCACCGCCGCCCGCTCCGCCCCCATCACCGCCTTCCGCTTCAACCCAACGACCTTCACCTTCACACCCAAAGCCAACATGTCTTCCACCACCTCCTCCTCCCAATACGGCGAGCTCAAAGTCGAAAACACCAATATCAACACCGCCCCAGGCGTCGACCTCACCTCCACCCAAAAGACCCTCCTCGGCTCCGTCCTCGACCTCTTCGCCGGCCGCCCTTCCCTCGCCAAACTCCAGCTCTGGACCGACGACGCCACCTTCACCGATCCCATCACCATCGCCGAAGGCCGCAAACAATACGAGCCGCAGTGGTACGGACTGCAAAAGGCCTTCTCCGAGATTGAGCGCAAGAGTCATGAGGTGACATCCGGAGGAAACCCGATCGAGATGGATATGACGACGAGATATGTGGTCAAGGGCATCAACAAGGAGCAGACCATTTCCAGTAAGGTCAAGGTGCACCTCGATGCTGCAGGGGAGAAGATTGTGAAAGTGGAGGATTTGTGGAATGGAGATATGGACAAGGACAGTTCGTTCAAGAATGTGAGTTCGCTGTTGAATCCGTTTTGTTGGGTGAGATTTGGTGGGAATGTTGCATGGTGGGCGTGGAGTTTCACCTGGGAGACGAGGGTGTGGAGGGTGTGCATCTCCTTGAGGTGGTGTGGTTGTGACTTTTGCTGACTTTATTCTTCTTCTTCCAGGCTCTTCGGAAGGTCAACGCCAACACGGTTCCTCTCGCCGTCAAGGTGCCGAAGAATGCTGAGGAGGACGCCAAGATGGGTAACCAGTAGATGTGGACTGAAAAGCCATCCATGGACTCTGACCAGTCCGTAGCAGCAAAGATCTGATGCGATCGAACGCATGACATCCGCAGCTAGCTCCTGTACCGTCACGAATTCATGAACGATATTCAGCTCGAGCGTTTCAAACCAGTTGTTCCGTCCACGTCGAGATCCAGCAATCGATCATCGCATATATCCTTCCATCTCATCCCGCAGCATCCCACCCACCATCCTTCTTTTCCTCCTTGACATGTCCAGCAGTAGCAACCTCCAAAATCTCCTTCTCCAACCCCTCAGCAACCACAACCTCCACTCCCCTCTCTTCCAGCTTCATCCTCCCCTCATTCCTCCCCACAAACGTCTCCGGTTCACAAACACCGACCACAACCCTCTTCACTGCCACCCCTCCCTCCATATTCCTCAGTCCCAACACCCTCTCCACACAGCTCGCGTTCCCAACACTCCTCCTGACACAAGGTTCCATAGTCGTATACAACACCGTATCCTCCGGCAAGTGCCATCCCAACTCTTCAACCGGACAAGAGTATTTCTCGGCGAGTTTGATAAAGCAGCATTGTTCGGCGTGTGTGTTCCCTTCACATTCAAGGGTGTAGCCTGTGATGAGGGGTTCGGAAGAGGTGGAGGGCGAGAGGAGGAGGGCGCCGACGCGGAAGTTGGTGGGTTTGGGAGGGGAGAGGCGGGCGAGGGAGAGGCAGAGGGAGAGGTAGTGGGTGTGGTCCAGAGGGGCGGAGGAGGGAGAGGAGGTGGAGGAGGACATGCTGGTGGGTGAAGTGGGCGGAGATCAGCAAGGAGGGCGAGGAGAGTGTGGGTTCATGCTGGAGTGGATGTTGTTCTGGTTAAGGTTGTAGGACGAACCGAGCAGCATTGAAGAACAGCGAGCAGGACCCTTCAATATGCCCTCAATTTGATGGCTCAATTGATGGACAATTCCAATGCCGAGGTCGGCGTGCTTTGCGCTGCTCAATCACGCTAATGACCTCTCCTCTCACGTCACGTCTTCTTGAAATGCGTTCGCATATATCTCGCTCGATTCTATGAGCATATCTTCTTCCATTCGTTGTACATACACGACCGGCCACTTGGCCTTGAACAGAGAGCGAGGATGAACCATGTAAGCCAATGCCTCACAAACATCCACTTCCTCGACGCTAACATATTCCCACCAAGGATCCTCAGACTCCGGCGATAGTATCGCTGCTCGCGGGGGGGTTCGCCGGGGCTGTAGAGGCCGCTGCGACGGTATGAGCAACCGGAGAATTTGCTTCCAGGGATGCTGGGCCATTCTGATGATTTTGATAGTATCCGTTCGAATTCGCCAAAACAAGAGTCCAACTCCGCGAGCAAAAAGGCGTGCCGACGCCAAAGAATCCCTTCAAAGTTGTGTTTGGAGTATACAAATCGGAAGGAATCTCTGCGTTGTGAGTCCGGATTTCTGTCTCTTTCCTCCAAGCTTTGGAGAAATGACCGCATGACACTCCTCATCCGTCTCCTCATCCGTCCATGTCCCACCGGCCCACCGTCGTCCCACCGTCGTCCCACCGTCGTCCCACCGTCTTTCTCCACTGACGCCCCCTCCCAGATACAAAGGCTGTCTCCCCCTCGTAATCGGCTCAGTCGGCAAAGACGGCATCCGCTTCCTCTCCTTCGACACGATCAAGAATACATTCAAAGATCCCGAGACGGGGACTTTGTCTCCGCTGCGCAGTATGCTCGCGGGAATGGCCTCGGGCGTAGTGGCCTCTCTCACAGCCGTCACTCCGACGGAACGCATCAAGACCGCGCTGATCGATGATGCTCGCAATGAACGCCGATTCACCTCTGCGACCCATTGCGTCAAGACGATACTGCGAGATCATGGCATCCTGGGTCTATACCGCGGACTGGCTGGGACGACGCTCAAACAAGCTGGCGCGACCGCATTCCGGATGGGAACATATAACATCCTCAAAGACTTCGAGAAGACGCGAGACATCCCTCAAACGACATTGACGAATTTCGCAAACGGTTCCGTAGCGGGAATAGTGACCACCCTCGCGACGCAGCCATTCGACACGATCAAGACGCGGTGTCAGAGTAGTAAAGGCGCCAGCACGGTGGAAGCGTGGAAGAGCATCATTGCGGATTACGGAGTCAAAGGGTTCTGGAAGGGGACGACGATGAGGTTGGGACGGACGGTGTTTAGTGGAGGAATCTTATTCACGACGTATGAGTGGGCGGCGGCGATTTCGAGTCCGTTGGTTGTGAGGAGGGATGTTATTGATAGATGAACGTCAAGTTCAGAACTAATTAATCGATCCCAGCTACCAGACATCTTTTCGTTAACATGACACATATTTCAACCGGCCTGGTTCTGCAACCTCTTGCGGTGCTGCTCCCGAGCAAGGAACGCAGCGTCGTAAGCTTTCTTCAAAGGTTCAACATCGTCTCGGAGGGATGCAATGGTGAGCTTCCAGGAGGTCTCCTTGGTGTTTACCACAGAAGGGTCGATCGTCTTGAGTTGCTCGACCTCTTCGAGAATCTGCTGCAACGCACCCGTCGTGGAAGAGAAGATTTGACCGCCGAGGAGAATATCCTGGTAAAAGCTCGCACAAATGTCGGCGTTCTTGTCCATGTCTTTCGAGTGTTTCGACCGAGACTGTAAAAGTGCTTTCCACGCCGATGCCTGACCTAGTGCATCCAGTCTTACAGCGCCGGCGACTCGGGTCTCGTCTGGCTTCACCGGGAGCGTCTCCCTCGCGACGAAGAAGGGTAACTTCCAAAGAATGGGATGTTTTTCCTCGTTGACGACTTGCGATTCCTCGGCATCGCCATCTTTCGCCCACTCCGTTGCGATGTTGTCGACCTTCGATTGTAGCTGCGTGAGGCCGTGCAGGGCTCTCCGATGAATTTGAAGAGTCTTTTGAATAGCTTGATGGGTCTCCGTCACCAAGGTGCTCCAGACGGTAGCCGGTTCGTCCTTGGGAGCAGCAATGAGGCCAACCAAGGTAAAGATGGAGTACACTGGTGCGAAAAAGGTGTAATCATCAAGCGGGACATCTTTCAGATCATCAATTGCGAAGGAAGTAGCCAAGTAGGCGTCTAAAAGCAGGGCATACTGCGTTTTACTCAGGCTGTCGGAGATGCTGTTCCCGGCTTGAGTCACGAGGTCACTCAACGGGCGTATCCTAGGCTCCAGCCTTTCTCTGTGCAGTATTAGCATGGCTCGTTTGAATAGCATCGGCTATATACAAACGCTGAGATTGGATCCACAACCATGACATCAAATAGTACGCCCTGGAACTGAATCCGCCAATGAATGAAGCTTTCCCATAGGCCAGCACTTTGTTCGGTCATACGGTACAGATCGACAAACTTGGCCTGTTGCGCAATGAGGCGGTCAAAGTATGGGTTCGAAATAGGTTCCATGGGCGAACAGAACTCAAGGTCGCGAAGCAGGACGGCTCTGCATATTGTGCGTTTTGCAGGCAGTCGTAGTGGCTCGGTGAGATAGAGGAACAGCAAAAGGCCCAGGATCGCAATCGGCGTCCACTTTAGAAGTTGAGGTGCTCTGCGGAGTATTCCAAGAGCTTTGCCCAATGATCCAGGAGCGTTGTGAGACAGGCGACCCGGCCGACTTGCTGCTCCAGATCGTGATCGCAGCCTGTGGACATCTGGAAACGACCTTTTCAGCACTGCCTCGCTGTGCGGCTTTTCCATTCCATCTTGGAAGCGTGGACGGCTGGATGAGCGAGGGCGTGATACACGTCTGCGGAATGTCCGGGTATCGGGAGAATCCATGGTGGGTAGGTCTGCGTGTGGAGAAACAGCAACAGTGGCTGCATTTGATCCGGAGATGACCTGGGAGTCATGACTTTGCGTCAGATCCGGCGTACTGCCCCGAACAAAGATTTCTTGTGATCCTTTGTCCGCCATGGACCTTTTCTGAAGACTGCCGCTTTGAGCATGGTCAGGATGGCACCCGATCTGGGTCGCTTGCGCACACCGCATAATCTGAGCTCCGTGATGTCCCTCCATCAAGTTTTTAGAAAAGATGAAAAATGGTTCCGAATTGAAGTTTTCATGCTGTAGGCATTCGGCAAGTCAATTTCTCAAGACACATCACTCCACCACCTTGGGAGGTTCCTCTTCCTTTACTCTTATCAGGGGTAGTTCTCCTTTCCTCGCTCGCTCGAAAGCATCCCAATCTCTCTTCTGTCGAGCGTTGAGCAACTTGGACTTTCTCTTAAGGTAGCGCGACCTCGCTCGGAGGGCTTCTTTCGTCGACGAGAGAGAGACTCCCTTCTCTGCAATCTCGGAGCGGGCAGTTTCGCGCAGCACGAGGATCTCCTCGCGGATCTGTTGCAGCTTGAAAGTTATCATAGAAGCGCTGTCTAGGGCCATGAGAATGGTGCGGTAGTACTGTGCGGCCAGCTCCGTCCGCTCATCGAAGTTGGGCACGGTACTATTGTGGTGATGGAGAAGTTGCTTCCACGTCGAATGCAGGCCAAGGTCGCCCAATCTCGCGAGATGCATCAGCTCGTTGGTAGTCTGATGATTCTCATCATCCTCGTATAATGATCGAAGCCACCGCCAGAATGACAATGACAACGACCTGGCTGTTTTCTCATTTACATCCCCCATCCATCCGTCATCCTTCAACCAATTGAGTGCGATAGCTTCCACACGTGTCTTCAACTTCTTGAGATCGGGACCAGCTTCTCGTGAACCTTCCGTCGTGAGTTCAATTCTTTTGTCGATTTCCGTGGTAATGCCGATGAAAATCGAGGCCAGATCACGCTCAGGAGGAATGTCATCCTTAAGAAGGCCAAGTAAGATGAGCAACTTCTCAAAGCCTTTTGCCAAAGCCGAGGTCTTCTCGAAATAGCGCTCGGCATTGAGATTCGCAGAAGGTATGTGTTTGATAAGCCTATTCATACCACCAATGCTGTTTGCAAGGCTCGCAGAGGCCCTGCTGGAGATTTTTGAGAGACCTGATCTTATGGGTTCCAGTCGCTCGCTGTCAAATGTCAGCCGCTCGGCGTCTAGGAGTGCGCAAAAGATGAATACTACAAACCTGCTATTTGGATGGAACATCTCCACTACATGGGCCAACTGCTGGAAGCTCCGGTGGCCCTCCCAGAGCATGCCCGGAAGAAGAACGGCATCGGTAGCCAATTCATGCAGTGCAACGAACTCGGCCTCTTTCACAACAAGTCGATTGAAATGTGGTTCCGAAATTCCCTCAGTGGGCGAGCAAAAGGTCGTATTTCCGAGCAGAGGGATCCTGCAGATTTGGCTTCTCGCAGGGCCAGTCCACGATCCTGAGAAGTACAGCAGGAATACCATTGCCAAGGCGGCAGAAGCAAGACTGCTGTACGCAAGGGCTATGGTGAATGTTTTTCGACCCTCGCGTGTGCTGCGGTCGCCACGGCCGAGTTGCTGCGGCCGTTCATGTTGACGCTGGTCCGGTTTGCGAGACCTGGGAGTGGGAGATGTCGTGGACATCTTAGCGTAGAGCAGCTCATCCATATCCCTGCTGCGTGGGCGGCTGGGACGGCTTGTGGAGCGCCTGCGAGAGGAACTCCTGCGTGTGGTCTTGGAATAGCGGGCGTCCATGGTGGCTGACCGTGTTGGTGAAGTGGTTCATGCGACCGGGACACCGAGCAGATCCAGGACAACGAGCTGTGAGCGGCGAGGTGCCAAGGCGACGCTTTGTGTCGGCTCGGGCAGCTGAGGCCTCCGACCATTCTTTGTTGTCATTGTCTCCTCGGAAGCGGGCGCTGCTGCTTTGGTCAGATAGCACCGGGCGGGCAGGCATGTCTGTAGCGCCGCATCGTCTGAGCCATGTTTGCTCTCGAGATGCGACTGCGTTTGTTGATGGGAACATGAATCCGAGTGTGACGGAGGAGGAAAGGACAGAGAAAGGGAAAGCTGAGGTGGGTCACTCATCCCGGCCGTCGATAACCCATCATTTCAAAGCGGTCAGAATCAAGAGACGCCACTCGGATGATGTCTGGAAAGAACGCATAAGCAAAATCTACATCTATTTGTACGCCCGTCCCGACACTGCCTCAAAACCATGCCAGTGTGCCCAAAGTGTCATCCGCCTCTCAATAGCTCCTAAGCAAACGCTGACCCTCTTGCTGCCGTAGAATCGACCGCAGTCTTGCGAGATGTGCAAACACTCCGACCACTTCATCATGCTGCTTCCGATTCAGAGCTCCTACCCAATAGCAGCAAACGAGTAGGCGTTTTGCTTCGCCATGGTGCGCTTGAATTCGGTGACTCGCCTCTTTTGTTCGGCCGTGGAACTCAATCGGGACTGCTCCAGATAGGCGATGCTCTTTCCAATGTTCAATATCGTAAGCTTCAACGAGCCTTCAGAGGCTGCGAGCGACATTGGTACCCGGCGAAGCTCGTCCTGCATGGCTGCGACTTTTGATCGAATGTCGTGCAAAGCAAGGGAGGTTATGCTGATAACTTGTCCCGCCCTCTGTATGTAATCGTAGAATCTTGCGCACATTTCCATCTTCTTGTCGAAGTCGCGCATGTTGTTCCGGTGGGATTGCAGGAGCCACTTCCAGTACGAAGCCTCGTTCAACTTTTTCTCTTCAATCTTGTGGTTGTCCCGCTTCAATGCCATTGCCATACTGTCCAGCGAGTTCTTGAGCTTGATCAAGGTCATTTTCAAGTCCTCCCACTCCCCCAAAACTCCTTCGGTCTGTTCCACAAGAAGCCTGGTTGTCCGTGTGAAGATCTCGACCAAATCACTCTTGGAATTACTGCGAAAGCCGAGCGATCGTGTGATGGGCGTCAACATCGAGTTTTGGCGATCCTCGATCTCCCGAAGCTCCTCCTGGGCCCAATGATGTATAGTGATGGTGTTATCAATAAGCGAATTGGTCCTAGAGAGGCAGCTCTGAGTGCTGTCCGAAGCCTCATCCAGCAAGTAATTGAACTCCTTCATGAGCGGCATGAAGCGCTCCCTGTACAATGTCAGTATGGCTGTCAAGTTGCACGGGTTACATTGATACTGACTTTGATGGCAGGTCGGATGCACTGATCTCGTAGATCAAGTCCTTGAAATCAGATTGTCCAACAATCAGCTGATATGGGAGAGCAGAAACGTCCGAGGCCAGTTTCTGCATGTGTGCAAGCTTGACATCTTGAGCGATGATTTTGGCAAAGTGAGGGTCAGTGGTGGGTTGAAGGGACTGTCCAACTGCGCAAAAGCTCATTCGATTGAGGACTGGGACCTTGCAGACCATGTCCGTTGTGCGATCGAATAAAGGCTCGGCCAGATCGAACCACTGCTGGCATAGAAACAGAACAGCAAACAACACCAGGAAGATGCTGAGCGGGAATTTCAAAAGGCGCAGTGTGGTGCTAGAGACTTCGGTGCAATAGAGACCAATGTGGACAGGATGGAGAGATCGAGGAGTCGCTGTGCTACCTCTGTAACTCTGTGTTGTGGAGCCGTTGGTCAGCAGTGATGTGAAGGTGTAGTCGGGGCGCGGCGATTGCAGCGATTCTTCGAGCTGCGAACGCTGCGAAAGATGTCGTTGCCGGAGATTCTTGCTAGCAGTGCTGTTGAGTCTGTCATTTGTGACCGTGAGCCGATCGTCTTGCTGGTCGACCTGTCGTCCAGCTTGCTGCGTCTCGCCCAGTTCGGTGGTGGGAGACGATTGACGGTCTGGGACAATCTTGATTCCAGACACGGCGCGAGCAATTGCATGAAGACAATTGCCGGTAGTGCTAGCAATATCGGAGTCCGCGACTGTAGACCGCTGGCCCTCATCAACCGGCGGTCCTGTCACGGCTAGGACGGTGGTGGAGGAATGATTGCTTCGAATTGCTTCTTTGGCCAGGATGGGCTCATCCTCAATCACGTTCTGGCAAACAGCGCAGCAGACATTTTCTGCAATGCTATCGAGGTCGGCATCTGTAGCCGTGGAGCAGTCGCCTTCGCCGTCAGTCTGGAGTGGCTTGAAGAGATCGGTCGACGAAGGTGGGTTGGTGGCGGAAGATGCACGAATTTCCCGGACGGCCTCGGTTCCAAACTTGTCGAAGCAAGTAGCACAGTAGACCACGCCAGCAGGACTATCGCAGTCAGGACTTGCGGCGGTAGAGCAAGAGTCGGCCGTGTCAGACGAGTGGTTGGAGCATGTTGAACTGACAGAGACGGATTGCTTCGCCGGAATGGATCGCTTCGCGAGGATGGAACCGTCTCCGGCGACGAGAGGAGTGTTTGCCGAGTCCATTGTAGCTGGAAGATGAAAGATGGAAGATGTTCGGAATGAAAGATGATTGGGACGGGAGATGTTGAGTTTGGAAGCTGCTGAGTCTGAAGATGGAGTCTGCAGATGCTGAGTCTGAAGATGCTGCTGTTGAAGATACCGAGATAGTATGTGGTAGATGATCGGGATGAATGTTGCTGAAGATGCTGAAGGGGAGGGAAAAGATGGCGATCTTATATCCACACAGCTGCTGCCATTGTCTTACTCTCCGTGTCTTACCAGCGAGATGAGCGGCTGCATTGCGTCTATTCTCGTAGAGTCAGTGGAGATTGAAGCCACAACTCTGCGATACATGTCTCCGGCCTCGAGAGACATGCTGCTCGGCTCCCTCTCAGCAGGACGTCCATTGGCAGCGTGGACAAGCCTTGAACGCCCTGGTGCTTCCAGGTTGTCGCGGTCTGGAATTTGGGCTACTTTCGAGACAAGTGAGATGAGCAAATGACGGGAATCGCGTCTTGTCTATGAGGATGGTCGGACCATGGTCTTGGAGTATGCCATTGCTGAAATGGGTATGGTGAGTGGCGAGTGGAGATGGGATGGACGGGAGATGGGCTTGGACACGGGGAGGAGACGGCGTTGGAGAGAAGAAGATGATGGTGATTTTGGGCCGGCGATTTCAGCCTGATGATAACCCGTCCTTCCAAGGCGCTAATAGAACTAGAAATAATACCTCGATAACACACCAGGACCGCGGAACGCGACGACGCTTTGGAGCTCTTCCTCTCCGGTCCACCCACGACCACTCCCGTCTTCTTCATCAAAGACTGACGGACGAAAAACAGCACATTCTATCAATAACCCTCCGCCAAGATTCTGGCCACGAATCCTCAGTCCAATCCAACAGGGAAGGTGTGTCGTGTGTCGCCTCCTTCAAAGCCCAAGCACCACTGTGAAGCTTGACTCAGCTCACAGCTCAGCTATCGACCGGCAATGCATGTGTTATGCATGAAGACGAACGCCTCCCAAATCCTGGATCTCATGACTTTCGAGCTGTCGAGGACAGGATCGGTGAAGGCTGGGTCGCCGCATGACATGACAGGTACATTTCTACACCGTGTTTCTTTTGGGGACGTCTTACCTCTCTCTTCTCTGCTTCCTTCTGAAGTCCTTCTGTGATACACGCTGTTGCTGTGCGACCGAGCACGCATTGCCTTTGCAATTGTTTGCGACCGAGGTGGATTGTTTGCGCAGCTTTGGATACTGATATCTGCTATCTGGACGAGATTGAAGCCGTACTGGAGAACTTGCGGAGAAATGAATGCTTTTGGCCAACGATAGCAAATCGGAGCCTGGGACGATCTCTCGATCAAAGTAGCATTCACACCAAAACACCGGCTCGAGCCTCCACAGTCTATTCAAATGCGATCTCAGACATTACAAAGCCTGGCGTGGCTTGCGACCACCACCCTCATCACCTCCGTCTCAGCTCAAGACTACAACTTCGTCGGCGCTCTACAAATCGTCAATGGCGTTTTCAATGGAGCTGGAACCTGGCAAGGCAGCTCTGGCTCCGGCACCAATGCAGTGCAAGCACAATGTCCAGCAGATCACCCAGTGAGCTGTACAAATCTCAATCAGCCAAACTAGTAAGCTTCTGCCGCATCTTAACACCCTTCCCCGTCTGACCGAAACCCTTCCTCCAGCTGCTGTCCCACCAACAACGTCTGCTCCTACGCCAACGGCGTCGTCGCCTGCTGTCCACAAGGTCAGACATGCACCGGCTACGCACAGCCAAGTCAATGGCAGCCTCCTCCCGCGACGACATACTACCAGCCGCCCACGCCGACGACCGTATACGCAGGAGCAGCAGGTGGATACATCGCTCCCGCAGCGAAGCCGACGACGGTCTACAATAATCCGCCGCAGTTTTGCAGAACGATATATGCGCATGGACCGGGATTGCCGACGACGCAGCCCGGAGACTGTGGGACGATATTGATTGTGGAGGGCGGGAGTGGAAGAGTTGGGATCCATTGGAGGACGATAATGATAGCGACGGGCATGCCGATGCTGGGCGCGATGGTCCTGGCGTGGAGGAGGTAGAAGCAGGACTGCTAGGAGAAGATCGCATTTGAGGAATAGCGTGGCATATGCGTTGACACAGCGACATATCAATACCTTGATAGATTGTAATGCATCATTGCTTTTGTATCAATCAGTGAACGAGAGAGGCGTGTTGGTTTCGCGCGATTCATCTGATCGCGTGCAGCAAAATGACGTCGCAATGATCGGAGCTGGCTCGCTTCCCACTCTTGTCAACAGTCCACGCCGATAACATTTGCAATTCTCTCCCTTTCCATATCATTATCACGAGACGTCCTATACTTTCTAACGACTCTCATGGCGCTGCAATAACATCACCAATCCTCAGACATGGAACCTCTCCTCTCCCGACTGGCCATCCAAGCCGCGCCACGAATACCCCGGTCCACCTTCATCCTCTATCCGCACCGCCCAACCTTGTCACTCTCATCAAGAACACCCCGCCTGTTCTCCACGACCATCCCTCGCCTCCTCCCAAAAGAACGCAAAATCTACGACACCAAATCCGCACCCGACTCCTCCTTCTCCCGCCCCGCCGCCGAGCTCTCCCACAATGTCACCCAAGACGAGAAAGACCACTTCTCCCGCGTGGAATCCGAGAGCAAGCAGATGCAAGCTCGATCACCGTGGACGCGTGAAGGGAGTGATGTACCTCCCGTCCATCGACCTCGCTCCGCCGGCGCCATGACGAAGGGGAAACTCCTCACTACACCATCGCGCATGCTGAAGTTAGTGCTACCGCTCACTACGAGAGATACGAACGAGGATCGGAAAGATGTGGAACCGTTGGCATTATTGGTTCATCCTCAGCAACCACTGTCTTATTTGGAGAGATTGATACAGAGTGAGCTGCCATTCTTCTGGGATGAGAAGAAGGGAAGGGAAAGGCCGCCGGATGTGGTTTTCCGCGCGGAGGACTCCATGGAAGACGAGACTGGGAATGACGTGGAGGATGTTGTGGTCGTAGAGGAAGACACCGTGGACGAAAACGCCGACGAGACAATGGTAGACGGCAAGCGGGAGAAGACCGGCAAGATCAGCGGCGGCGACAACAAGAAAGAGGTCGTCAGAAAGAAGAAGGAAGACCAAGTCGAGAAAGACGAGCGGACAGCCAAGGATCCCGACCACGCCAACTTCGTCCGCTGGTCACCCTCCACCGAAATCGGAGACTTCATCCGAGACGCCGCGCGAGGCAAAGAGTTCGCCGTCGAGGTTGAAGGAGCTCCCGAACCGATTTACGTCGGCGTCCCATCCTTCTCCGACCGAACATACTACCTCCGCATGCGACTGAGGAAGATCTCCAAGCGGATTTCGAATATGGCAGATGTCAAACAGGAGTGCGACGAGCTGGCTCATCGTGGAGCGAAGCAAGTCGCGCGACTGGGATTTGGAGGTCTTCTCGGATGGTGGGGCGCTGTGTACTACTGCACGTTCTTGACGGATCTGGGATGGGATGTGATGGAGCCGGTGACCTATCTTGTGGGACTGTCGGGTTTGATTGGTGGTTATCTCTGGTTCTTGTACCACAATCGGGAAGTGAGCTATAAGAGCGCCATGAACTTGACGGTCTCGAGGAGGCAGAATACACTGTACAAAGCGAAAGGATTCGACCTGGCGTCCTGGGAGATGCTGATCGAGGAAGGGAACCGACTGAGGAGGGAGGTCAAGTTGGTCGCAGAGGAGTACGATGTCGAGTGGGATGAGATGAAGGACGAGGGCGAGGAGAAGGTCAGAAAAGCATTGCAGAGTGAGAGGAAGAAGGCGGAGAGTGGGAAAGACAAAGCAAAAGAGAAGGACGACGACGATGAGAAGGACGATTAGCATGAACCTCCAAGAGTCTGGCGGCATCAATTGGCAGCGTGGTGAGCATGTTGGCGATTTCCTGCATCGAGTGCGCATATCCTATCGGCGGTCAGCAGCATCAATATCTATTTCACCTACCGCATTTTCAGAGATGACTTCAAACTCGCAGGTCGCTCCTTTGTCTTTTCGACTGATTGGCTACAGTACGAGGTTTCTGATCTTCGACTGCTTCACTCTCTCCTACAGCTTCAAGGTGATTTGGACACGACAATAAAGGTGAGCAGGGCTTCATTCACCCGAAGCACCCTACCTGTGCATGACTGCCGGACTGGCCATGTCGCCCTCGAGGCCACTCTCGACTTGACGTCGCCGCCATCCAGCGACGTCCATCAAACACAAAACAATCTCTATCGCCGAGCGTCATCGGTGACTCCACTTCCACGCCATCACGCTAGCGTCCGACTTACACACGCATCCTTCGCGAGCATGACAAAGGCAAGAGATCTCGAGTCCATCCGTGCGGTCGAAGCGAAGCTTACGCAGATTGGAGTCAAGAAGCGAGGCGGCAAGAAGATGAGCACGAGGAGATTCACAAGGAGATGGTAGTGAAGAAAGCGCTCGAGCGCTACAAAGCGAAGTCCGGCGGCGAGCAAGATGCGCATGTCAGTGCGCAGACCATGGTTGCGGAGGAAGCTCAGGAGATCGTTGCCGGACCGGACAAGACTGCTTGGCTAGTTTCATTGGTGTCCAACAAGGACTGAGATGGAGCATTGAGTGCCTTGGAGCTGAGGCTTTGGTTCGTATTCAAGGCCATCGGCCTTCCAGCAATTGGCTGGTATATGGATTCCTGAGAAAATCCTTCGAAACGTCGGGCGAGAAGTCTATGAACGCATGGAAAGTTGAGAAGGTTCTGGAGATTGGACCTCATCACTAGTAAAGTCTGGAGGCTGGAACATCGAGAGCATGGTCATACTCAGGTCTCCGCCGGCTGCCCGTCCAGGTTCGGCATAAGGTCCAGCTTGGGTCTTGGAGAAGGTCATGGTACCGGATGCGCTGCCACATGAAGATTAGGAGAGGATGAAGCTTCGCGACTGAGCTATCTAAGGGACCAAGGCATCTCGCGAGATGGACAGCGCAGCAAGTAAGTATGCTTGACCTCGGCCAGTCGGATGATAGACCTTCCGGAATTCGCTGACCCGCGATACTACTGTCACAGCGCCTGCTACACGATTTCCGTGGCTTATGCCTGCTCCGTACAAAGGTCAACCTCATAGAAGACTCAACCCAAGGTCTGACCGCATGGCACTGATCCATTGCCGATCATATCAAGCACACCGTGATCTTCCTGCACGTCGATGTCGCATGCACTGCGCTTGAGTCATCGTATGCTCGCGAGATAACGGCCGCGCGGTCTTCCACTTTTTGGAATCCTGTCAGCTTCGCCTCGAATACGTTTCAGCAGAGCCCACAGCTCAGCCCTTTGTTGATGCATGGCGTAGGATTCACGTGGTAAGCGCTTTACCTTCAGCCGGTTGGGGATTGGCGGGGAAGAGCACGCTGTGCAACGCTCGCAGGCAACAGCATTTTCAAGCTGACGGTCGAAGGATTGCGCTGCATGCTTGAGTACGCAACAAGCGAAACACCTCACCGGCCCCGCGACCATTCATGTTTGCGTCTCCCGCTTATTCTGGCGTCTTGAACCTCTCCCTCATTGACTACTACCTCTCTTCATACCAAACATGTTACTCTCCAATACCGTCCTACTGGCATCGGCTTGTACAGTAGCCGCACAGACAAGCATCGACTTGACTTGGGTCCCGTTCGATCGGACCCAATTCGTCAACAATACTGCCCTTGACGCAGAAGGCAATGTACAACTCTTCTGGAAGACTGGAAGCGAGTACTCGACATTTGGAATTGCCTCCCGTTCCAATGGCTACCTTGGTCTCGGCTTCAGCGAAACCGGTGCGATGACGGGTGCCGACATGGCGATCGGATACAAAGACCCCAACGGTACCTTTGTATTCCACAATCGACATGCTACGGGTTTTGTCAAACCAAACGTCTCTGCGGACCAGACTACCAACATGCGTTTCAAGGAGGGCGACCAATCTGACAACATAACCTACTTCGTCTTCGACAAGAAGAACACGGTCGACTGCCTCGATACCCAGACTGATGTAATGAGCGACTCGTGGCAGTGGATCATCTATGCACACTCCGACTCCAACACGTTCGAGCAACATCAAGACGGCAGCATGGGCAAGCAATACGTCAAGCTCGGCACAGGCAAAGACGTTTCCCTGAACCGTGCTTCCAATATCGCCAACACTCGAAACTTCACCGTCATTCAACCTGAACTCACCATTCCCACACAAGAGACGACTTACTGCTATACACTCCACAAGATGCCAGCAGGGAAGAAGAACTTTCTCGTCGGCGAGCGACCGAACGAGTCGAGCAAACTGCTGCATCACCAAGTCCTCTACGCATGCTACGGTCTACCCGATGAGTACCTGGACATGATCGGAAAGGATGCGAACTGCGACTATGAGACCTTCGCAAACCCATGCAACGGCTTCGTCACAGAATGGGCTCCTGGCATGTCCGCGAGGACGTTTGAGCCTGGCTTTGGGAAGCCTTTCGGTGAGGACCTCTACGAGTACGCCATGCTGGAGGTTCACTACAACAATCCCGAACTACTTGGAAACGTCAAGGACACCGCTAGCTACACCTTTCTCTGGACGGACCAACCGGTGGAGACTGAAATTGGCTCTCTGACACTGGGCGATCTCCAAGTCGAGGGTTGGTCTCTCGAACCTGGCAAGGAGCTGGTGACACACTCGACCGTGTGCACTCCAGACTGTACAAGCAATTGGCCAGAGGAAGGTATCACCGCTGTCGCCGTCTTCCATCACATGCACAAACGTGGTGTCAACGCCCAGGTTCAGATCATTCGAGACGGCAAGGAGATCGCGCCTTTGTCGTCGCTGAGAGACTTTGAATATGGCTATCAGTTCTCCAAGACGTTGAACCAGGTCAAGTTACTCCCTGGAGACCGGCTCATCACCACCTGCCAATACACCACGATTAATGACACCAAACCCGTGCCTGGCGGTCTTTCCAGTGAAGCTGAGATGTGCTTCTCTTGGGTCGACTACTATCCCGCCAACAGCGTCCTCGCCTGCACGCAGTATGACCTTGGGGACTCGCCATCGAACCCGGTCAATGGAACGATCGGCATTTGTCTGGAAAACAAGAGCAGTCAGCCGGATTTCTATAATGCGTCATCTCTCATCGCGGACTACGAGCGCCTCCCACCAACGGGCAACAACTGCAGCGCGGATGATCCTAGCACATCGGTCGGACCGGCTCTACTTCAAACTTGTCCAGAGACTGATGTCTGCTTCTCGCTCAACGTTCCGGAGTCTTCGCAGTCATCACCTGGACGAAGATCCGAGTCGGGCGATGTTTTCTTCCAACTGTCAGCTCCGACATCATACTCTTGGGTAGCTCTCGGACAAGGCACGATGATGAGCAACGCGAACATATTCGTCATGTACAGCTCTGCAGACGGCAAGAATGTGACGCTTTCTCCCCGGACCACGTCAGGGCATGTCATGCCGACACACGACACCACCGCGGAGATCTTCTTGCTCGAGGGATCTGGAGTCTCCAATGGCAAGATGACTGCCAATGTGCGATGCAGTAATTGCAAAGACGCAATGAGTCTCAGCGACGATGGAGAAAGTAATTGGATCTATGCACATCTCAAAGGACAGTCTATTGCTTCGGACGAGTTGGACGCCTCCATCTCTCAGCATGACGACCATGGGACGTTCAAATGGGATCTGTCAAGGGCAACTGGAGGGTCGAGCCCCAACCCGTTCCTTGCGGCCGGCTCCTCAACCACAAGCTCATCCTTCTCCTCAGGACAGCCCAGTCCTCGCCTCGTTCAAGCCCACGGTGCCATGGCCTCGATCGCCTTCGTCGCCATTCTTCCATTCGGCGCCATCCTCGTCCGTCTCGCCAACCTCTCTCACCTCGCCTGGATCCATGGCGCCATACAAATCTTCGGCTACGCCATCTTCATCGCCGCTGCTGGGACTGGCATCTCTCTCGCCAGACAGGAGTCCTACCTCTCGAAACCTCACGCTGGTATCGGACTGTTTCTACTCGCTGTTCTCTTCTTCATGCCGATCATGGGTGCCATTCAGCACAGGTTGTACAAGAAAATACACAAGCGCACGGTGTGGTCGTACGGACATATCTTCACCGGTAGGGTGGCGGTCGTGCTTGGGATGGTCAATGGTGGGCTCGGGCTGAAGTTGGCTGATGCGCCGAGTCGGTACAGGATTGTGTATGGCGTCTTTGCGGGCTTGATGGGATCTTTGTACATCGGCGCCATGATCATTGGCGAGGTGAAGTCGGCCAAGGAGAAGAGGAAAGCTGTTGCAGTCCAGAAGGAGAACTCTGGCAGTAGCAGTGAGTGATCGGGCACCGAAAGATAGAGCATTGCTGGCGAGGCGAGCGATACATTCGCTCTGGTCTTCCACAGCTGAATGTCAGCGCGCCGACAACTTCTCCATTCTTCGCTACGAGCTGCTTCATGGCGTCAACATCGGTCTTTTCCCTCGCTTGTCCCAGGCGTTTCGTCTTTCGCATCCTGCCGAGCTCACCAGCCAACAATCTCTTCGCATCGCAATCGCCATGCTCACTCCTCATTCGCATATACCGTGGGACCACGAGGGTTGTCGTGAGAATTACGCGAATGCGCCACTGGTTTCAGCGATGCTCCGACGTCGCACAACACCAGCTAGCCTGTACTCCCCAGGGTCGACGGTACGCCGCTGTATTATGGGATTCATAGTACCGACCAGTTCCGTGGACTGGTGACACTGGTCAGCTTCTGCTTCCTCCATAAGCGCCGTTACCACACTCGCCCTGAACTTCCTTACATCCAACGAAGACATGAAGCTCCATCTCCTCACGATCGCCGGACTGATTATCCTCGCGACTCTCCTGCATGCGGCCGGAGTGACCCACGGAGACTCTTGCGCAAGGGACGAGCTTGGACAAAGAGATGCGAGAAAGATGGAGGACTTGATCCCGGTCGATCTTCCTCACAATGGCTCCACGACAGATGCTTTGCAGCAACAAGAACGCCTGCGTCAAATGTCCCGCCCGGCAAGAATGGACTCAGTCAACCAATTGTCCACCGCTGGGCAAACACTGCGAGCAAGGGGCATGCAAGAAGTAGTGGGTAGATTGGGAGTTTCTGCATGAGTAGATGTAGTTCAGGGTGCGTCTTCGAGGGACGGCGTCGGAGGCAACGCCTTCCATCAATCAATACAGGTCTCGAGTCTGTGAACACCTTTACCTGATGGTCTTGACCCCTCAAAGCTCTTGCTAAGTCGCATCACTTCGAACTACTCTCATGCCAGCCATTGAAAGCATGGCCCGTACTCCCTATAATCCTAGGCTAATCCTAGGCAACACATTTGCACCTACATCATTCGACAATTTGACACGTCAACGTTCCATCGTAGGATGCTGTCAGGCCGCTGACCGGTCTCTGGAGCTGTGCCAGTTTCAGTTGTGCATACCACCACACTTCGCAAGCGATGAGCTGCAAATGTTCTCTTTCCGGTCAGCACAGCATGAGATTCATTGCCCACGATCGTAGTCGTCGAAGTAAGCGGAGCAAGTTGTGATTACTGGTCACTGTCTGCTCGCCGAGTGCAGAGAATGAAGGAGCTATTTCCGTTGTACATTTCGAGAGCGTCAACAGTGTTTTCTTGAGTCCCTGTAGCATACTCCTGACTCGGAGAGCCGAAGACGTCGTGTGAATAGGGTAAGAGTCATCAGCAGCACTTATGAGATGGGAACAGATCAAATTCGCCATCGTATCGAATCGCAGCCAAAACATCATGTCGGGTAAGTCGGCATCTTGTGTTCAACGTGGTGCGATGGTCGGCAGGCGAGGGCTACAAGATATACGCCTCCTACGTCTATGGTACCATCAGATTCTAGAAGGCCCTGGGTTGTTAGTCCTACTGCGGCCGGAACGATCAAAGAGTTGGAGGACGTGCAAGTCGTGCTATGTTGCTCTTTACCTGGGCTACCGGCGTCGAACCACGAGGCAATGTTCATCTCACAAAGGAAACTCCTTTGCATCTGCGCGATTTATCTTTCATGGTGCACACGATCCATCCTGGGATTTGCATGCTATACTCACCGGTCGGATGAACGACCGCGAATTCATCACTTACATCGAGGACGAGCGAATCTTTCCCAATTCCTCAACTCAACCCGTCTCTGCACGACTCCACCACAACAAGCCATGAAGCTCCAAATCTTCACCCTCGCAGCGCTAGTCGCCCTCATGACACCAGCCCAAGCCGTCAAAGTCCAGCCAACAGCCACTGCGACAAGAATACCGTGGGCGATAGGGCTTGCGAAAAAGATGGGCCTCATGTTGTACGTCCTTCGCCGACGGAGATCTTCACCTGGCCTTTCTCCTGACAATAGCGATTCAATAGATGATCTGCCAGCAGGCTGGTAATACCAAGAAGTGGACAAAGGGGGCAAACTGCTTGAAGACGAACGAAACGTGCGTTCGCGGAGACTGCAAGTAGACGTTTTGGATGTGAAGCAACGGACTCAAGGCTCAAGGGGATCAGTTGGCTGAAGGAGCAAGCAATACATTCCACGCCTTGGGCGTGAGCGTGCTCTGTTGCTACGATTTTGAACACCAACACCACAGTCGTTACCTAGATTCTAGCACGCAACGAAATGACGATTGAGTCTTACAACTCGCATCTGACAATCTTTCGTCTCACCTGTGGTTGTGCTCGAGAGCTTGTAGACTTGCAGTACACTCGGCCACATCTGCGATTGGCGAGCTGACCATCCGGGAATTTCTCTCGAGGTATGCGGATGGGAAGAGTTCCTCCTTTCAAGGCCTACGTCAGCTCTGATCTATCAGTCGTCGATCCGCAGCCAGCGACTTTGCTCCCGATCGCCGTCTCTTCGCTCCGCAAATCCTTCACCGGTCAGCCCCTGAAACCACAAAGCTTCGCCCCGAGCATCGCCGCATGAAATCATGTCTTTGCCCGCCGCTGTGGTAAGACCTCACAGTGCCGTAGACTTTCAGCGCAGCCAGCATAGTGATCCTACGAGAACTCCTTTGTAGCACTAAGTCTTACGATGTGTTGGCCGTGGCTCGATGGGTTGCTGTGACTTTTGGCATATATAGCTCCCTCAACCCCACTCACTGTCGATGGTCTTCAACCCTTTCCAAGTCCCACATCCGCTACCGACCATGAAGCTCCACCTCTTCGCCCTCGGAACAATGCTCAGCTTCCTGGCTATCCCCATCGAAGCAGTAAAGCCAGACAGCTCATGCAGCCCAGCCAACGGCGACGATCGAGCGTGCGAGACGGACGGCGGCCATGTTGTAGGTACATCCCATGCTTGACGAAACCTGATATGATTTGGATGATCATGTCGTGACATCTCGGTCCTTGACACTTCGCTGATGAGACGTGACGAAGATGATTTGCAAGAGCGTTCCCGTCAATAGGGGGCCAAGCTTTCCGAAGTGGCACTACGGCAACAACTGTCCTCCGATGGGAAAGCACTGCGTCAATGGCTATTGCGTGAAGAACTAGTGTCCAGAGGCCGCTCGGTACAACATATGATCCATGAAGAGCCAGGACACTGAAAGAGTGGGACGAAGGTGGCACACATTCGTTGAGAAGTAATCGATTGCTGGGAGTATCCAAGATCAAGTTTCTGCCTTGTTTGACTGTCTCATCCGCTCCTAGCCAGCCAGCCAACTTCGACTCGAGTGGAAGTGCCGTTGCTGGCGGAAGAGATAGGCCGGTAGTGGCGAGAATGCCCATCACTGTAGTGGTCATACTATGTGTCCTCAACATCGCTTGTTCTCAAAGGAAATGGGCGAAAGCTTGCTGGTGTAACTTGTCTAGAAACTGCGGATTTGACTGGAGAAAGATGTGGCTGGACGCTGGAAAGCAACAGCGTGCAGTGCTTGCCTATATCGACCTTGCCGTACAATCTTTGAAGCAGTGACCAATGGAAGTAAAGTTGTTTGGCCGCCTGCGGTCTGGCGCATATCTATTTCGTGTCCTTGTATCGTGTTTTCGCCGGCACGGAGGCTTGTATGACGTCTCTTTGTGCCTTGAAATAGACTTGCCGTTTCCACGTCGCTGATGGCGCGATGAAGTTGATCTCTCGATGTCAGACCACAGTTCGCCAGACAATACCGGCCCTGATCAACACTCCGTCGAAAGGGACGTTGGTCCTCCGACTTGACTTGCAGCGCGATCTCTTCGGACTCTACCAAGCGAAATTGTCCCCTCTGCGAGGTCAGCGCACTTTATGAATCACCAGAGGGTCCAGAGCGAGCCCACGAATGCGCACAGCATCAGGATGCCAAGGAAGACGCACGCGAGGGCATAGTGTGTTACCGACAGCATGAGAACGGCCAGATCTCCACCGGAACAGAAATCCTTACGCAGTCTCTTCGAGCCAAGACAAAGACTACTCGCAGCCATGGCACCGAGACCGACGTAGGGAATGGCATGCGGATATTGAGCGATGAGACTGTCGTTTGCCATGAGCTGATCGACGAGTCGAAGCCACTGTACTCCGCAGTAGATCATCGTGATCGCGGTGCAGCAGACGAAAGCTTGGTTCTCGTAGTTGGCTCCGGCGAGTCTGAAGTACCTGCTACGAATTAGCACTTATGTACTCCTAAGAGATCACGCAAGCTGAGCACTCACGGCCTGATATCGTGTAACAACGAGAAAGGACATCCAAAACTGATAACCCCGGCGAGTGTTGCGATCAGCAGGTGCGTGCCGGACTCGTCGGTGAAGGCCCAGACCTTGTCGAAGAAGCGGATGGCGCCAGGGATGATGTACTCGGCGAAGAAGTTAATGGTAGCTGTCCAGGTCTGCACCGCGAATTGCGCCACGGGGCTGTAAGTATTGACGATTTGACCGAGGCAGAACAGAGCACAGATCCTACTGTGATAATACAAAATGTCGACCTTGCTGACGAAACTGGCAGGCAGCCCGAAGGTAATGGCGTCTGAGAGTGCGGAGAAGCGTATGGTGCCAAGGTTGATGTAGTTGGTGAACTCGTTGACGAAAGATTCCCAAGCCTGCACGGCGGAATGCGCCATAAAGCTGCATATGGTGGCGCCTTGATCGAAGCAGAACCGCGCGCAGAGTCCACGGTAGTGCTTGAAAATGTCGATCTTATTGAGGATGTCGGAAGCCAGCTCGATGGGGTAGATGTACGGGTGTGCGAAGTAGTTGACCATATGTGCGCCGATGCCCGTATTGTGGAGGATGGTGATGGCCAGCATAGAGCAGAGCACGAGATATGCCACATCCAGCACCTGGTGTGGTACAGTCAGCGATGTCAAGACAGCCAGCCATACGTTTAAGACGCTTACCTGCTTGCAGCGTCCCTTCGGAGTCGAGCCGAGGTGCGGAACATCGGTGTCCAACAGGCTCTTGATGTCACTCATCTTGAGGGAGACGTGCGGTGGGGGACGGAGGAATGTTTGTGAGGAGGTATGGATGCAGAGAAGAGGAAGGAAGATGTGCGCCGAAGATAATATATGCAAAGCAACAATGGTAAGAAAGCACCGGTCATGGCCCCACACTTCCTTCACTCGTCGAGAAGCCATTCACCTCTTTGCATGATCATGTGAAAGCTGAATCGAAAGGCGCAGTCAAGCTCTCCACCTACTGGAAAGCCACGTTGCAAGCTCAACGCATCGGTGCTGGCACATGCAAATCTTGCCGCGATGCTCACCTTCACATTTGACATCAAATGTCGTTGAAGACCACCTCGCCTGGGGCTGGTCGGATCCCAAGATCCTAACAATGATGGACATTGAAGTAGATACCAGCCCATCACGTCCATCCGCACGACGACAAGATGCAGACGACAAACCAGCGGACGGAGGGTAGCTTCAACTTCGGCGCCAGTTTCACATGAGGCCATTCGACGAAGCTCTCGTGTGGGAGTTCTCGTCGAGCTTACTTCTATTTGCATATGACAAGTCACAACGGTTCGCAGGTGAGCAGTCTGGACGCATGTGTTTCTGCTGTGGCAAGCATATAAACTTTGCAGCATGTCACTCGGAGCGCCAGGTCCATTGCTGCATTCTTACTCCATCGAAAACCTCCACATCTCGCCGTTGCATCGAACTCGTCGGCCGCAGCGATGGCGCCCGCGAGACGCAACCAGGCCAAGGCTCAACTTGTCGCCGAAGGGGAAGAAGATATCCGAGATCCTGGGATGAAGAAGACGAAGGCGCAACTCCTCGCTGAGATCAAAGAGAAGGAGGATGCCTGGGAGGCGCAAATGGCAGCGGTCAAGGCCGCAGAGAAGCTGCATAGGTCGTTTCTCGCAGTAAGTGAAGCCGGCCATCGTCTGCGTATCTGATCCCGTGCTGACGATGTGTGCAGTGTGGTTGCCTCTACTTCGTCGTCTTCGCATTGGCGGCGGGATTCTCACACGCTTATCGAGACTTCACTCCTGTTCCGTGGACCTTTGTGAAGTAGGTTTGGCGTCCACAGACCACTCATCCTCGTTGCAACGTACTGACGTCGGGCAGATCATAGCAGCACTCGACACACCTTCGGCTTCATCCTCGAGAGCTAGGTTGGAACTGCATCGCCACGGCCGCAGTCATTTGTTGCGATATCTTCAGCGCGCTTTACCTCGCCTTCTTCGTCGCCTTCGAGAAGTTTCCGCGCCTTCTATCTGGAAAGACCTGCATAAGAGTTGTGACATTCACAATCTTGACGGTCATGCTGGGCTGCCACTCCCTGCATGTCTACAGCCATATCAGCGGGCCTGACATCTATCCGCAACTGAGCAGAACGGCAGCGAGAGCCGAATTTCTGTTCCAACGTGCGTCCCGCGAAGGCATTTGCACAGTCGTTCTAGTCCTACTTGGAATGATGAACATGGCCTGAAGTGCTGGCAAGAGCATGATCTGGGTAAGAGATGGGTGTCCTCGAATGAGAAGGGTCGAGACTTGTGCCTTGAATAGCAAGCGAGTTCGCAAAGCAAGAATGGTCCGCAGACGAGCCAGCGCAATGCTCATCAACCAGATCATAGCCATGGCGCAGGCAGAATATCACTCCCTTTCAGCGCGTTCTGGTTCATCTCCTGCTCGTCCTTGGTCCTCTTCAATTCCCTCCTCGCCTCCCGCTCCGTCATTTTCTGAGCCCGCTGCTTGTCCCACTTCTGCCGGTGCTGGCTCTTCTTCTCTGCAAGCTTCCTCTCCACCTTCATCTTCTCATCGGCGGCACCCATCTGCTCTTGAGTCAGAACCCAAGGCTTGCTGAGCACTCTTCGCTTCCAATCAGCAGCCTTGGACCAGTGAATGGCCTCCTCATTCGTGTTCTGGACTCGAGCGATGCTTTCGAGGAGCAGCTGCCGTTCCTCTCTTGTAGTGACCTTCGCCATTGCCTGACCAGCAGCCGCCGTCCTCCGAAATGTGACGACCTTTCCCTGAGCTCTCACAACAGCACCCAGCTTCAAGACCTGATTGTCCACAGAGACTTCCGGCAGACCCCATGTGACGACAACTCCCACATTGTCAACCATAGTATTGCTCGGCCAATCCTCAATATCATGTGGCTTCCTCGACGGTCGAACCTCAATCTTGACCTCGATGTTCGCTCCCGAGCTGTCGTCTAGCGTCACCATGATATATCTCCCATATCCAACGAGCTCGATTTGAACCACAACTCCCACAAGTCGCACGTGTCGTATTGGGTGGTTCAACCAGAACCAGACGTCCTGTCCGGCAAAGTCCGGCTCGTCTCGCAGGAGGTAAACATCGCGGGCTGTGAGCTTGTTCCAGGCGAACCACGTTGGGGAGAGATTGGGAATGTCCCAGTACTGGCGGGGATGGATGGGATGAATCGATGAGGCGGCGGGCATGTCACCGTCGGCGGTGGAGGAGTCGATGCATGGTGAGAGTACTAGTAAGGTGGTGTTGCTGGAAGGTGTTGTTGACTGGGAGGTAAAGCCAAAGTGAGCGGTGACGTACCCCGCATTGTGACCAACGCGTTCAGTCGCGTCTTCCTTCTGATCTTCTTCTTCTCATCAACATCGTCAGACAAGTCATCTGCTTGTCGAACATCACGATCCGCAGCATCCACACCTCACATCAACAACACACGACGCCCATCATGCCAAAACGCTCACGATCACCCGACGACGACGGCGAGGACGTTTCCGCCGGCGAGGCTCCCACCACCATTAACCCATACGAAGTCCTCTCCGTCGACACCACCGCCACCGACGACGAGATCAAGAAGGCCTACCGAAGAGCAGCCCTCAAGCACCACCCCGACAAAGCGGCTCCCGAAGACAAGAACACTGCGCACACCAAATTTCAAGAAATCGCATTCGCATTCGCCATTCTATCCGACGCGCGGCGGCGGAAGCGATACGACACCACAGGCAGCACGGAGGAAAGTCTCGATCTGGAGGATGACGACTTCAATTGGGCAGACTTCTTCCGCGAGCAGTACAGCAATTTGGTGACGACGGAGAGGATCAACGACTTTGCGACGCAGTACAAGGGGAGTGAGGAGGAGAGGAAAGATGTGCTCAAGGCGTATGAGAAGTGCAAAGGCAACATGCCGAAGCTATACAACGAGGTCATGTTGAGTGATGTGCTGGAGGATGAGGACCGATTCAGGCTAATCATTGACAATGCGATTGAGGACGGTGAAGTCGAGGCACATGCGAAGTACACAGAAGAGAGCGAAAAGAGTCGCAAGGGGAGAATCGCACATGCGCAGAAGGGCCGAGACAAGGAGCGAGGCGAAGTCGCGGAGGTGGAAAAGGCGATCAAGGAGAAACAGACAAAGCGGAATGGTGGGAAGAAGGCCAAGGGTGGAGATGAGGGCGGGATGGGAGACCTTGCGGCGATGATCCAGCAGAGGCAGACTGGCAGGGCGGGAAACTTCTTCGATCATCTCGAGGAGAAGTACGCGGGCAAGGGTGGAAAGGGAAAGAAGGGTGCCAAGATGGAGGAGCCGCCGGAGGAAGCATTTGCGAGGAACGCGAAGAAGGCTGAGACTGTGGAGGGTGCGAGTAAGCGCAAGCGGGCGAGGAAGTGATGATGCATTGGTCTTCCAGCTCCCATGCCACATCTGCGCGCATTAGGCCGACCGCTGGGCCATGTTCTCTTGCTGCCTGACGACTCCATCCTGCAGGAGCCTCCCACCATAGCTGACGCCCGGGATTGGCTGGCCTGGCTTCAACTCTTCAGACCTGCATGCGACCTGCAGCGACATAGCCTCGGCTGTCAATGAACGTTTCACCACCACGTCCCGTCGTTATGCACCGCCTCAGCCAACTCAACTCCCCGCCGTCCACAGTAGTGATGCGCCTACTGAACATCCACACACTCAAATTGCAAGCCTTTGAAGATGGCGAACGACCTCCCTACGCCATCCTCTCGCATCGATGGTACCGCACTGTCGAGGAGCTCTCCAAGCAAGAGCTAGAGTCGGGCGTGAAGGAAGCCAGTCGTGGCTACAAGAAGATCAAAGGTGCCTGCCGCTTTGTGGCACGCCGATATGAACATTTGGAGTGGATTTGGATTGACACTTGCTGTATTGACAAGAACAATAACGTGGAACTAGGAGAAGCAATAACGTCCATGTACCATTGGTATTCGGATGCTGAAGTCTGCTTGGCATACCTTTGGGACATTTCCGAACGCTCACACGAGACTGCGCCTGACGAGGATGTTGTCGAGTCTGATCAGCGATATATTGGTGCACAGACACTTCGCGATCTGTACGAGAGTGAATGGTTCCGGCGTGGGTGGACTCTACAAGAACTAGTGGGTCCTCCACTTGTCTTGTTCCTCGACAAGAAGTGGAATGTTCTGGGACACAAAGATGGGAACGGAGGCTCTGCCCTGGATGATGCATCACTGGGACCCGTCCTCAACGAGCACATCGGTAGCATCACTGGAATACCCACAGATGTTCTGGCAAGACACGGCAGGGCCCTGGAGCCCGTCAACTACGCGGACGTTATCGCTAGGTTGGGCTGGATGGACCTACGGTACACTAGTAAAATCGAGGATCGCGCATACTGCCTGATTGGACTATGTGACATCAAGTCCATGTACCTGCATTATGGCGAGAAAGGCAACGCCTTGCCTAGATTACTGCGCGAGATCCGCAAGCAGTACGGAGTACAGGAGCCACGCAACGCTACAACGCCAGCGCACGAGTCTTCACCTCCAGCTATGGACATCAACAATCCTCCACCGATGACATATCCGGCATCATACTTGTCCGAAGCGCTGGCAGCGCACAACTCTGCAATCGGTACATGGCTCGAGTACTGCCGGCTGTATTCGTCGGGTTTGTTGGAGGTCGGACAGGTGAGAAGTTGGCTGACCCATGATTTGCTCAACGACGGGACCTCCATGCAGGAGGCAAGAGCTGTGGTAGAACACAGACTGGCATACGTCGACACATTACCGCTGGACAAACGTCGCATGCGCTTCGAAAGAGCAACGCTGTGAGTGGGCCCGCCTCTGCCAAACGGCAAAGAATCCCTCCCAATCAAGATGTATATACTCCGGTCGGCTTTGCATGATACCCTCTTTTCCCGACTTGCACCGCCAGCTCACTCCTCCACTCCACGCCTCTCGCCACACACTCTACTGCCCTCGAAAAAGTGTACTCCGGCTTCCACCCCAGCTTTCTCACCGCCTTTGAAGAGTCATACACCCGGTCCATGTTCTCCGGCAGCCTCCAACCCTTCGCCAACAGCTTCTCTGCCTCGTCTGGCAAGATTTTCTGAATCACATCTCCCGCTTGACCTCCGTTCAGCATCTGCAGCGTTCTCTCATCGTTGACGAATGGCGGCGGCGCGCTGACAATGAACTTGCCCCATCCTATTCTCTCCGCCTGCTGCATCGCACAAACATGCGCACTCACCACATCAGCAATGTCTGCACGGCGATACAAAAGCTCCAAGACCTTGAGATTGTCATCATCATACATCTCCCTGGCGTCCGCACTGTCGTCCGGTTCCGGAAAGAACCTGCTCGTCTTCAACACCAACACCGGCATCTTCGACTGGCTATGTACAAGCCGGCACAGATCTTCAGCAGCACACTTTGTCACGCCGTAGATGTTCTTCGGGATTGGGACTACGCTCTCGTCGATCCATGCCGCGGGTTGACCTGGTTTGGGGGCCAACGCAGCGCCGAATGTGGACGTGGTGCTGGTGAAGACAAAGGACTTGATGTGTCCGCTTTCCACTGCCAACTCGAGGAGGTTTAAGGTCCCTTGAATATTCGTCTCCACGAATTTGGACTTGGAGTGGGAGTCTACATGCGGCTTGTGCAGGGTGGCCGTGTGGAGGATGTGTTGTAATGAAGGGTAGCGGGAGAAGATGGAAGCGACGAAAGACCTGTCGGCGATCGAGCCGACGTGAGTTGTATGGGATGATGAGAGGATGTCGATGCCGAGGGGATGGTAGCCTTGCGTGGGAAGGGAGAGCATGAGGGCGTGGCCGAGGTGGCCGGCGGATCCTGTGACAAGGACGGTTGGTGGGGAGGCCATGGTTGGACGGGCGATGTTAAGGGGATGAGAGGACGAGGATATGGTAGATGCTCGGTCGTGATAGACGTATGCACTGTTTAGTCGTTGGTTTGTAGATTAACTCAAAATTGCCTTTTCGGGTGGGCAAAGCCATTCTTGGCGGTGGCGTTCTGGAGTGTCCCACTTAGCTCAAGTACTCAAAGCCAACGTCGTCAAAGCAGCACGGCTGTCCAGCCAGGACGCGAAGCAGCACAGTAGACGATTGCAAGAACGCGGAACATGCGAAGGTGAATGTTGTCGTTGAGAGCCGCCAGCAAGGTCGAGCTTGTGATATGTAACGACATCCAGTTCTTTCCTCGATCTTGTATAACGAAACGTGCATCCTCGCCGGCTCAACGAAATCCCGCTGCCCAAGCGATGTTTTTCAGTCGTGCTGGAAACAGCATCGGTGTCCTCGCCGCAAGCCCAGTAGCGTCATGCGATTTCTGGTTATAGTTTAGCACACTCCAGCCATACAGATGTCAGACAGATAGCGAAGATTTGTACCTGGCTGAGAGGATTGTACTGACTTGCCGCCGGGCGGACTTAATTGGGAATGCACCCGCAATTCGAGCCGCCGTCTCTCGGACCGTAATGCTCGTTGGCCTGTGAATTCAGCAACAATTAGTAAATTTGTGACCTGCACAGACAGGCGGGAGCGACGCATACCGGGCAGCAGTCGCCGCATTCTCCACAGCCGTCGCCGCGTCGTGCCAGAGGGCTAGTGATGTCTTCTCCTGCTCCCAGGAGGCGATTAGGTGCACCGATTGCAAGGCCCAGCTTGATGCATCGTCCGGTCAGCTCAAGTCAAGGACTATGTAGGAGGCAGTTGGCATGACATACGAAGAGCACGATGCTGAGGTTGGAAAGCTTCATGGTGGATGGAGCTTGTCTTAAGACCGGTCGATTCGAGCTGGCGTACTGTGAGAGAGCACCGGAGATGGTGGAAAGCCGTACTGGAAGATGACACGACGATGCGAGTGCGGGAGGAGCTATATCACACAAACCTCGGATCTAGAAAGGTCATACGAAGATGACATGCTGTTCACCCCTTCATCTGACCCGGGGCATCCGATGCAGCTTCGTCAAATTCCGGTCCGACGCAAGCCTGACCTGGTTCTTACTGCCCCGATCTTGAATGCGAAGCAAGCGATTGATGGATCGCATGGGTGTAGTTTAGGTGAATCTCACAGCAGGCAAACAGGAGGCTGTGTTTCTTGGCAATAGTCTAGACCCCATGCGTGTGCATAAATCCCGCGGACCGGGGAGCTGACGGCGACATGCATCTCAGCCACCATCGGAGGCCAGGCAACGTACATCCTGCACCAATGTCGGAACAGCGCGGAGCAACTGTATCTCTCGAAGAAGTCTCACTTCCCCGGTAATGTTTTTTCTCTTGAGATTGGGCGAAGTTCCATGGGTCCAAAAATGGGGCATTTATCCCCTGACCGAGCAAAGGAGATCGTCCATCCGAGCCCCGAGTTCCTGGTCGACCGGATGCTTCCCTGGTGAAGCGGAGAGGAGTTGACATGACTGTATGAACTCTTAAATTCGAATGCTCTCGACAGATTTGGACGTCGGTCATGGATCCACCGACACTGAAGTCTCACCGGCGCGAGCAGAGTCAAGTACTTAGCTGGCATAGTCTTCTATCCTGATCGCTGGTCCATCTCGACAAAATTGTAGACCACCCTTGTCCTGGACCTGACGATTCGAGTGGTCTAGAACCATTCGAAGCGCCGATACTGCTATTAGTCGGGCGTGTAGACGTCGGCTGAACTGCGGTCCATCGGATATGCAGTCGGCTAAACTGTGGTCTTCGGCAAGGGTGTATTGTTACGAGTCGACGACTGCACCTATGCTCGAGACTACTGCATCAATGTCTCGGAGCAGTACAATGCAGACACATCCGATCGGATACAACACCGCTTCGTAGAGAGGTTTCGCAGGCTCTGGCGAGCATATAAGCCGTCGTCTTGCCTAGTAAAAGTTCCATCGACGTTAACAAACAATTCGCATCTTACGACAATGCAGCTCTACAAGCTCTTCGCAGTTCTCTCTTTGGCTTCGGCCACTTTCGCCTATGCAAGTCTTCCTCTTCGTCCACTCGTCCCGGTCCGAACCTGCTCCTTGCTAACACGTTACTTGTAGGACTGCCGTCCTCAATTCGGAGGCAGTGGCAAATGCATCCTTGGGATCGGGGCAAACTCTGGACAGGAGATCTATCTCGAGTGTGCAGGTGTACGTAGCTTCTGAGCACGCACGATTGTTGGTCCTTTTGCTAACGCTTCAATCCTCGCTCAAAGGACAGTGCATGCTTCATACCCGGCGCCCCGTGCGACTGGAGCAAGAAACATCCGGGGTATGCGGACTGCTGTCACCAAGATTGCACCTAGGATTGCGAGAAAGGATCGCGGGGGATGATTGCAGGCTTGCGAGAGGGACAAGGACGCCGAAATGTATGGACAGACTTCCGGCCGGTGTAGTCAAGTCTTCAGCCGTGCTTTCGGCATCTGAAGCTCGGTATTTGAAACTTGAAACACGATTTCTGAGCGTCCTGTTAAACCTGTAAGGTTGTCGGCGTGGACACGGACTTTTTACATAGTCTTCTTTAGTCTGTACAATGCGCAGGCTAATGGTCCAAAGCTGAGTTTTTCGTGTTCTCCAGGCCACAGGCAGCTCGCTATTCGAGATCCGTTCCGCGCCAGTCCTTCGTTCTCCGCTTGCCTTAATCAAAGGCCGTGTCCTTAACCCAACGAAATTCCCGTCTCCTCCCAACGCCTCTCGTCCCCCACTTGCCTCGATTAGCTAGGGACGTGTTGTTTACCTAAAGGCATACTAACCCGTCTCCTACGCCTGCTAGAAATCGAATTTTAGAGCTTCTTTCGCTTAAACCCTCTTAAACTCGAATTTTGAAACTTCTTTCGTAGATTAAAGGCCTTGTGTTCTGTTTGTTAAAAATAAGCTGAATTCCGGAAGGCGTTGGGCGTTGGTGCCGTTTTCGGACTAGTGGATTTTTGAGCCGGTGTTGGTCGACGATCTTTTACCCGATTGGGACTAGCGCGGAATCGTACCGGCGTTGGTGGAAGATTCTATGCGCACCTTACCCGATTCGGACTAGCGGTTGGAAACGTCCGTAGAATTAAGAGAGAAAGCAATGAAAACAATTTCTACCTCTTTTACCCCCTTGGCTATTTCTTCCACTTTTTCACACTGTTTGCGAGAGTATAAGTCCGGCTACACTATTTCAACATTATGTTCTTCTGTTTGCGAGGGCCGCAGCGTTGTAGGAAGAAGTTCATGTTTTTCGGTACAGAGTTATGCACGCACGCCTAGGTTTCGGCGAGCTACAGGGGACAGCACCGTTTAAGCTGCGAGCGAGCGAAAGAACCGAAAAGTAGCCTATATGTAAGTCCTGGGCCTCAAAATCGCGGTTTTCTCGACGACGCCGGGGTTTAAACCTTTACAAGCAATTTTCTCGACAGGCAGAGCACGTGAAACCTTGCGAATTATTTTACCGACTGCCTGGACAGCGCTCTGTAATTGTGGAAGCACGCGCAACCACTGGCAGGCATTAGATCTATAACGTGAAGTTACAAGGGCGCCTGCCCGATGTCGGACACCAGAGTTTAGTAGCGCTTACCTCGCAGCCTGTCTAGCCCTCTCCGTCGTCCCTCGCGACCCGGCACCCGCCTGTCTAGTTCTTTTGAATTGGGAAAGCCGAAGGATCGGGATGCTGTATCGAGCTTCTGCTAGACATACGTTCCTTCCCCTCCAAATCGTTGAAGCTCGAATTTTGGAACTTCAAATCCGTTTTGTGGCCCGAACGAGCTTCCAAGAGGGCTGCAGCTTTGTGTGCCATGTCTTGAGGGGTGCATCTTGCTTCAGACCAAACTACAGGTTCTAATAATGTGTCTGCTGTTGTGTCCTCCTGTTTAGCGAATGGGGCTAGACGCCGACTTAGGCATTTTGCGACGATCACGACATCTCTAGGCCAGCTTATCGGCGCGAAAGATTGAGTGGCCTAAGTTCAGAGGATTCATGTCGCGACCTGTTCACGAAAGCCCGAGAAAGGTGTATCTTTTGCGTGTGTCTTGCGGCCCAGCAAATTTGGACGAAAAGCCGCACTCTTGTGTTTCGAGCGATCCGCGACATCTGTAGGTTAGGTCGACGGCACGAACGAGTGTTTAGAGCGCATACAGCAGATCCGCGCCATCTCCGATCTGAAAAAAAGACAGGAAGGTCGTCTTTTCGAGCAGTCGCGCCTGCAGCCAAATTGTGGTAGGAAGGCAGATTCTGGCATTTCGCGACAACCACGACGTCGAGGACAGCGGGTCGACGGCGTGAACAGCTCTTTAGGACATGTCAATCGCATCTGTTCTATCTCCAGTCGAAGAAATAGTCGGGAAGGTCGTTGTTTTGAGCTGTCGCGTGTACAGCCAGATTTTGGTAAGAACGGGGATTTGGACCTTTAACGACAACCACAACGTCGAGATTGGCGGGTCGGTCGCTCGAACAAGTCTTTAGGACATGGCAATAGCATGTGTCCCATCTCCAGTCGAAAAATTGGTCGGAAACGTCTACATATTGCCCAGTCGCGGCTACAGCCAAATTTTGGTGAAGGCACGGATTCAGACATTTCACAATAAAGACACGGCTTTTTGAACAGCTCACGGGCGCAATCCACCCTTCGCAGCGGCCTCAAGACAACAAGAAGTTCTCCCGGTGAGAAAAGAGTGTGTGTTGCTGCCGCCCGACGGTGTGTAGCTGTCCACGCCAAATTTCAGCTGTATTGCCGACAACGACAGATCGCAACAATAACGCTACATTTCTGGGCAGGAGTTGTGCAGGTCGCAATCTACGCCCAATGTCATGTCAGACAGACGTGCCACCTTTCGTGTGCATAGTGTGCATCGGTGCGAGCGGTTGTTAGGTAGCTCGGTTAGTACGCGGCTTCGGGGCACGCCTCCGCTGCGCCTCCGCTGCAGTTCACGACAACGACGGGACTCCAACACCACATTCGAAATATCAACAGGAGATGCTTTAGTCGAAGCTTTTATGTTTAACCGAAGTTATCCCGACCAACACCTTTCAATGTTTTCGCGTGGTAGACGCGACCTTGCTATGGTTCTGTTTGGGTGGGCTTACTACGAGGCTTTAGGGAAGCCAGCCGACAGCACCAGCTCACCACAACCAAACCATATTTTTGGTCGGCTGTTGTGCTTGGCATTCAGGAAATGCTCAGTTTAGTCGATCTTAACTATCACCAGGTCGACTTTAACGTGTTGTTGTTTCTTCCTGGTCTCAACAAGTTTGGGTGAGACGCCCGGTCAACTTTTGGTAGGACAGCGGAGGGACACCAGCTCTCAACAAGCACGTCGATTTTTCGGACGGATGTGCAACAGTGCGCATTGAAAACATCAAGACTGCGCGATTCCGACCATCTCCTGCTTGAAATTGCGTGGTTGTTGTACCTCCCTGCTGTCTTCGAGTTTTGGTGAGACGCCGGGCAAGCAGCCTCAAGACCACCAGCTCGCAACAACCGCACCGATATTAATGCAAGGTTTTTGGTGATCCGTCTTGAGCACGACAATCCTCCTCGATACAGACAACAAGCAGTCCGAATTTCGTACGGGATCGTATGTTCCCGTCGTACCGCGGTTTCAGGTTAAGCCTCAGGCAGCTTTTGGAACAAGTGAGGTCGAGACCACTCTGGACTTCAACTTCCCGCGACTTCACTCCATCCGACTTCACCTCCTCCCACTTTACTTCCTCCGACCTATCAAGCTACGATACTTCCCGGTCGATGCCCGAGCGCTCTTTGCAATCTTCACATTACTCGCACATCGCCGACAAACACGACTCCCGAAACACCTCTCGAAAAGCTGGAGAAAGTCGGAGCTAGCAATTACCACGGCGAGAACAAACGGACGGACGGCATTGCGCTGTCGCACCATTGACCGGCCACGGGCGTAAGACCAACAAGAAGAGCGGCACAATTCGATTATAACGATTGAAGAGCACATGCCACACGAACAGACACGCTACTCAATGCTACGACACAGCTGTCATCTACTCTTCGTCAAACACGAAACCCGAAACACGATCGACCCCAACAAACACAGCCGGCAACTTGTTCATTCGGACAGCAGAATTGATATCAAGCGATTCAACGATTTCTACCTCTTTTACCTGGCTGTCTCTTCCACTTTTTCACAGTTGACATCGAGCCACAGTCGAAGCGCCGCCTTCGCGCATTTGTTTCGAAGTAATGCTGAAGTGACTCCGACTACTGCGATCAGTATTACTTTCACTAACGGCTTACCCGAGTATCACTCTCACTGACGGCTGACCCGACAATATCCCCTACCCGAACCTTATTAGCACACCAACTTACAACATGAACGTCCCGAAGGTCACTGATTGCCGGCCGGTCACAATCAAGGCCGCGCGCGGTGCGCATGTGTTTGAAGTAATGGTGAAGTGATTTCGACTGCTACGATCAGCTACCAGCGTCACTTTCGCTTACGGCATCGCCCGTGAGAGTCCCGCCTTCTCGTAGGCCAAACGACCTCGAAACTACACAATAAACATTGCCAAGGGCGCCGGGCTTGCCGCGAAGAAGAATGCAAAAACAATTCGCACCGCGGGTTCCCAGACAGCGAACTGCCTGTCGCCGGGAGCACACGATTAATGCTCGTCGGGATGGTGCGTCAGAGCTTGCTGGTGGCTGTGTTTGCCTGGATGTGCTGCTCGAGCCGTGGGAGGTGGAGTTGAGGATCTCGTAAGGTGAGAGACACGTCCTTGGCCGATGGAGGCAAGCGGAGGTCGAGAGACTGGGGCGGAGCTGGCCTCGGACAGCGAGCTGCCTGTCGTCCGGAGCACACGATCGATGCTCGTCGGGGTGGTGAGAGCCTGCAAATAAGGCCGATGGAGGCGAGCGGAGGACGAGAGACTGGGACAGAGCGGGTCTCAGACATCGAGCTGCCTGCCGTCCGGAGCACACGATCAATGCTCGTCGGCGTGGTGAGAGGCTGCAAATGAGGCTGGACATTACTGGCGGCGTTGGGAGCACACGATCAATGCTCTTCGGCGTGGTGAGAGGCTGCAAATGAGACTGGACATCTCTCGCGGCGCCGCGGGTCTTCTGTCGCTTGGCAGGTCGTTCAATCCCGCGCCCAAGACGGACAATGCAGTGGCCAAGCCACACAGTCAAATGGACCTGGGCCAGTCAAGTCTGCGGCCCAAGTAGAAGAAGCTCTTCACCGACAAGGACTTCGACCACCTGAAAACATGGAAACTCGACAATCAAGCCTCAAGCTCGGCCAGCAAGCAAACACAGTCACTCGCAGACGACCTAACCGACGCCGCGAAGCGCCAGGCCATGAAGGGCGGACAACCTCATCGCGCAGTCAAGCGCAATAGGGTTTCCAGCCCAGAGGTGACATCAGAGGACCTCGACGACAGCGATGCGTCGGCCACCCCGGAGCCCAAGGTCAAGCGCCGTGCCAAGAACCGCCGCACGAGCTCAAAGGTGCCGGCCACATCGAAAGCAAAGAAGCCGAACACGCCAAAGAGCAGGTCGACACCACGAGTGACCCGCGCGGCGCCCGAGAATAACTCCATGGAGCGCAGCGACACTCCGGAGGTCAAGAAGGAAAAGAGGTCAAACAAGCCGGCCAGTCCGATGGCGGACACAGACGACAGCTACGACGACCTCCCATCCACCCTCGGACTAGCACCCAGTTCAGACGCAGTTATGGTTATGACGGACACAGACGAAGAATACTCGGACGAAGGGAAGGACAACAAGGACAAGACATGGACTTCAGGGCCACACATGAGGCGGTCGAGCGCCGGAATGGACGAAAGCTCGGCGCCGAACATCCACCTGTGCATGAGCACTGAGGACAGTGGGGTTTTGATGTTGTGGTCATGGCGGCCAGCCTTGGCAGCCGGACGCATACGTCTTTCCAGATCGTAGATAGACACACTCAACCAGCTCTCCAACACTTGTCCTCCGTACTCATCGTCCGGACTTGACAATGCGTCCCCCGCTGCAAAGTGAAACTCAAAGCATCCTTCGACTTTGTTTCATCGATATATCGTCACTTCGTTAAGTTTGTTTCTTTGAGAAGGGCTGAGACTGGACCTGTGAAGCGGCAGTCAATACTGAAGGCAGTCCTGCCGAATGATACAGCGGTAGTATAATGCTAGCTGATATGCTATACTTGTCGTGACGTTGATTTCTCTCGCTCTGCCTCTGCAGCAGAGATCTCTGCTACCTTGATCTGCTACGCTTCTCCCTCCCACCTCACCCTACCACCTGCTGTTCAAACCCACCTCGATCACCTCCCTCAGTCCTTCTCTCCCTCGGCCTCGTCGCTGCTGCTTGAGAGGAGATTTCCCACGCCCGCGTCCGCCAAGATCGACTTCCACGCATCATTCTTCACCGATGGAGACCTCTGCTCCATGCGAGCCTGGCTTCCTGCACCTGCTCCACCAATCGTCGAAGGTGTTGGAGGAATCGGCCCGGTGTAGTGCGGGCTTGGGTCTTTGATGGCGAAGGCGATAACCTCCTTCCAAGCATCTGTGTTCTGTACACGGAACGCTGGTTCTCCTGCCTCGCGAATGGCGAGGACCTCGTCGTGGGCTCTACGAATGAGCTTCTCATCCGCCTTGCCACCCTTGAGTCTACCAAAGATGTTGGCTCCGCGGATGATCGACGCCATGGTCTCTGCAGAATCGAGGTCGACATCGTCGGTGCCGTCGTTGAATTTGGCCCAAACCTGGCCATCCATCCTCTTCTGGTCGGCCTTGACCTTGCCAGATGTATTCGGAGTTGGGTAGCCACCCTTCCTCCCGGCCTGCTTCTTCGGAGTCTTGGGTGCGCTCCTCGGTCTCTTTGGAGAGTTGACCTCATCCTCATCCTCCTCGTCATCGCCATCGCCATCGTCGTTCATCTTGGGCACTACCCACGGCTGTTCATCGCTGTCCGACGATCGCATGGCATCCCTGCTACGCCTAGCAGGCGTCCCTCTCGCTTTCGTAGATCCCTTTGCGCCTCGAACGTTCGCGGATGCCTTCCCCTTTGTCGGAGTAGCGGACACTATTTACTATAAGAATTATTAGTATTTATATAGCCTAAGAATAATAAGAAAGGCCTATTATATAAAAGTATTACCTTAAAATAAATAAAGTTATTAACATAATAGTATAATATTTTAATCTTAGCTTAATACCTTAATCTAATAGGCCTTTCTATTTAGATCTAAGTGCTCTAGGGTCTAATTAATATAAGAAAAATAAGGGAGGCCTGTTATATTAAGGTATTAGCTCAAAATAATTAAAGTTATTAATATAATAAGGACTTATTTTATTCTATATATAACGGCTTAAAACAACAGGCCGTTCTACTTATATTTAGAATCCTTAGTATTTATATAGCCTAAGAAAAATAAAGAAGGCCTCTTATTATATTAAAGTATTAGCTTAAAATAATTAAAGTTATTAATAAAGAAATTATTCTTTAAATAAAGATATAATAGCTTAATGCAACAGGCCTTTCTAGATAGAATTAGAATCCTTAGCACTAGTTTAGCCTAAGAAAAATATTAAAGGCCTATTATACAAATAAGAGTACTACCTTAAAATAATTAAA
>AFIR01000502.1:0-64318 GCA_000223685.2 Zymoseptoria pseudotritici STIR04_4.3.1
ACGTGTAGTAGTAAAGCCGGTAGTAGTAGCGCTGCCGGAGGACAGCCTCTAGCGACTTACAAGAGGTATAACTACGGGTCCTAGGTTTAAAGTAATGTTATTATAGTAGTACAAGATATAGACGCGGAAAAGCGCGAAGGCGACTGCTAAAGAGGACTCGTTGTTGTAGTAGTACAAGATACAGACGCGGACAAGCGTAAAGGCGACTAGATAGGGCAACTTAAGTAAATCTAAGACCTTTAATAAGGCAACGTAGACGGCCTTGTGTAGCAACTAGTTTGCTACGACGCATTAGTATCCGCGATATTAGGTTTAGCGGGAGAGGGCAGTGCGAGGGCACCTTAATTAACAACATCGATTTAGCGGTATACTAAGCGTATAGTGTCCGCGATATTAGGTTTAGCAGGAGAGGGCAGTGCAAGGGCACCTTAATTAACGACATTAATTTAGCGGTATACTAAGCGTAGGTTAGTTAACATAAAGCTAAGGATTTGCGACGTTGTTGTGTTAAGTGCGGCAGTCGACCTAATATTACTATTATCGACGACGAGATAGTATAACGAAAGAACATCTTTATGCGAGAGACATTATCGACGCCTGCCTCCCGAAAGAATCTAGTAGTGTTAGCTATATTAATATATATAGTATACGAAAAGCCTTAATAGCATAGGCAGCGGTGCAAGCCTCGACTAACCCTAACCTCTATTAGGCGCATATTGCAAAGAACATTATTACTAAGTGCACGCGCAACAGACTTAATGTTAGCGCGATAGGAACCCTATAGTTTTAAGCCTAGTTATTAAATACGACGAATATCCTAGGGACCTTAGGCTTAATATAGAAGGTATAGAAGATATTATATCCGAGTAACTCGAATAATAACGTCTTTACCCTTATAGAGCCTATAACTAGGATTAACGCGCTCTCGCTGCCCTTCTTCTACTACCTAATTATCGGACAGATAGAAGAAACAGGCCTACTAAAGTAGAATTGTTAAGTATAGTTATAGCTATAGGATCTCGGTAAGCACCGATTAATAGATATATAGGACCCTGTTATAGGTACTCCTATAGTCCCTATAGAGATAACTATGCGCGAAGGTATTATAGTGCAAAGCGCCTATTATAGTGCAAGCTAGGCTATTATAAGATTAGTACGGTTACTTCCGAATTTATATACGAACACTCTCGAAAGGAACGAACCTATATCGGAAAAGAACAAGCTACTCTTTAGCTAGCTAGTATTTATTAGTGCTTATCGAGTCGGTACCGCGAAGGCGCAGGTAGATCTCTACGAGACAGGCTTCCGCCTGCTTTATAAATAATACCTGCAACTTTAGCTAGAGAACATCTACTTTAACGATAAGATTACTAGGCTACTCGCTGCATATAAGCAGCTTACGGGCAAGAAGTTAGAGCCCTTACGGCTTTAGTTAGGTGCAAGAGTCTAATTTAGAGTACCTAAGTCGGGCGACCTTCTTTAGCGGCTCCTCTACTAATAAGTAAAAACAGGTAGCTAGTTAGAGTAGATACCGGAACTGTAGCGTTACTACCTAGTAGACGACTGCGATTTTACTATTAACTATATCTAGATAGAGTGCTCTATAGCGAAGAAGGTATAGGCGATAATAAAGGTAGTATAAGGCTAAGTTACCTTAGAACCGTACTTTAAATTCTTAACGCTTAATAAAATAATAGCGTTAATAGCTGTTAGTCCTCTAATGTCGCGACTAGATAAACGTCGATAGCTTCTCTTATATTAGGTAACAGTTTAGTGCCTTTAGAAGGTATACTTATCCTACTCCTTTAACAAGACTACTAAGTTGTAGATACTAGAAGTAATTACTTTATACCTAAAGGCGACTCTTAGACGTTATATCCTTGCGGATCGGGTGTATACTACTTCTAGCAACGCTAATATACTACTAAAATGTTTAGGAAGCTCTAGGGCGAGACTGCAAAGGACGTAAAAATCCTACGTAGCCCGATGTGCCTTAAAGACCTAGTAATAGCACCGAGATTAACTTAGTTTAAAGTGTAGTTCCCTTAGGTAAACGACACTTTATAAGTAGCATATACGTAACAGTTTAAAACAGTTTTCTTAGGGTATAAAGGCTTGTGCTGCCCTAAATAACAGCACACTAACTAATGCTTATTAACTGCCTCAGGAGGCAGTATCCGGTAGAGCGGCCGTATACGGTAGTTCGATTCTACTAATCAGCTCCTGGGGGTTAGCACCTCCACCGGAAGGTGGCCTTCGGCCACCCACCAAAAATAAAACAACTTCATTGCTGAAGACAGGTGTGTTGCGGTCGAAGGGATAACCCTTGTCCGGGATCCTGTCGGAGGTCAAGTCTCAACCATGTCGACTGGGTGTGGAATTGCATGGGTCCGAGAATGATCTGATTGTGGTCAGCCCGAGGTATTTATGTTTGCCGATGTCCGGAACCCTTTTCATTTCCTTCATCTACCACCCGCATCTTCGGACTGCAGTCGTGATCAACATCCTCTACATCTCTCTCTGCTTCCGTCGCACCACCAAAGCAGTGCACGAGTCACTTCGCCATCTCCATCGCTACTGTGGTCTACCAGCGATTATGAATGTCCGCACGGTCGCACTCGCCCTTCTTACCGCCCTCGCAACAACTTCGGCCGCGGTAATCGAGCCACGCAAGGGTCACCACCACGCAAGCGGCTGCGGCGTCGACGACACCAGCTGCTGCAATTTAGACGGGCGTTATATCGGAGGTTTTTGTCACGGTTGGTAAGTACCTTGGAGGGTCCAAAGCCTGCAGACAGCGCTCGTGAGGCAGAAACAGACTCTCTGTTTGCTAGCAAGTCGTGAGCCCACGCTGAATTCTTTCTCTTTGAGACATCGCTGACCCATAAACCCGTTGGAAATAGTCCCGCCGGTTTCTGCTCCTGTCCGGGCGCGCCGGCCGATAACACATGCCACTGACGACCGATGTCGACACCATCTATTCGGGCGAGGTACGTCGCCGCCTCAGTCGCGGCCAAGGAAGCATTCTGGGTTCCTTCCCTGAGCGAGATTGCGGTATCCGACGCTCAATTGGAACAGCAACACGACGCACTTACGCATCGACAACTCCTCCGCGGTCAACCTTGTGGAAAACCCGCAAGCTTATGCACACACCAGGCACACCGATATTCGATACTACTATCTTTATCCACGACTGTTTGACCATCGCTCCCTCCAACGAAGACAAAGCGCTGGAAGCAGCTTCGCTCGTACAATCGTCGAGGCTTACTTAGCACAAAGGCTGCGGACTATCTTTGTTGCTTCGCGCTTTGTGTCGTTCCAACACCGACAATGGCCTTGTGGTTCTCGCGGCCAGGAACCGGCTTCCGCGATCCTATATATAATATAGTTGCAATGAACGAGAAGTGTGCGACATCCAAATCCAACCAAACATCCTCCCACCACAAGTCATGTCGTCCAAAGATTCGATCGCTCGATGCGCGAATCAAGACCTCAATGAGCACGGAGGACACGTCCTGCACTTGGAGTACTCGATCGATCTGATCGGAGACAACAAGCCCGCGCTCGAACCCCCGCTGCACGTCCAGCACCGCACTCGACCTCCAGCAGATCGTACTACGTTCGGCCTGATCAGTACCAGGTTCTATGCGGTCCTCTCGTCTGAAGTCACACGACTGCCACGGTTCTACCACGTGACTCTCGACAACCTCGTAAATGCAATCATGAATTTGCGAGATGCTCCGGGTAAGTCCACGCTTGAATTTGCAGCGTTCTTTGACGAAGCACGAGGCGAAAGTCGACACAGGTGTCGCCTGACGACTTGGTATCAGCAAGGAAAAAAGGCATCGACCTTGTACTTCGTGATTGGTAAGGACTCTTGGAAATATCTGATGGAGCATGCGAGCACCCATCAGTGGATTAACGTGATGCAGCACCTCGAGCAGCGCGCAAGCGATCGGGCGGTCTATCATATCCGGGAAGAGCTGATCAAGTGCTATCCGGATACAGACATCGTCGAAGCCGAGGAAAACAGCTGGAACGTCCGATGGGCAACCAAGATGAGGACCAACGTTTGGGAAGTTCTTTGCAGTCGACTTCACCCGTTCCAGCCACCGTTCGGATACCCCGGAGTAGGAGATCTCCATGTGATGCTGCCTTGTGGCCATGCTCAATCCATGTGGGAAGATACGCTCCACAATCTGAGGGTGGACCAGTGCAAAGCTGTGAATTGCCCTACCTGCAAACAGCGCACTCTTCAACCAGGGGACGATGTCGAGCTGGCTGTTAGCACTGAAGCTCTTACCACGCAAGAAGGGTACCTTCGAGAGCACCACCACTGGTCCAGGATCCGGGACCTGAGCACGAATGACGATCTCCACCTCCCTGGGACGGCCATCGCGGTCGCTCTAGGCTTGTCTCTCGAAAGCTTCAAGGCCCCAACATTCGTCAATCCCAACGAATTTTCTCTCGCGGAGCACAAGCCCACGAAAGAAGTCATGGACCACTTCCGCGCAATGTTCTTCGGGTCATCACATGTCATTTCCAAGTCCCAAGAAGACCTGGTCGACATGTTGATGTCCGAAGCCTTGAATCTACCCGTGGGAGAAAGAGGCCAGAAGCTGTCCGAAAGTTTCCTGCCGCCAGGGTACGTGAACTTCCTCCTCTTGTGGATCGGACGAGCTGTGATCTTCCTCGCGGAACGTAGATGTCGCCGGGTGGGTAGTGCGCACGCTGGCGTGCACCGCCATGGCGATGACCTTGTGTACAACTCGGATGTGTTCCGGCAGGCTAACGCTGTTGGCGCAGATTCGGCGAGTGTCCAGCTCCTCACTGATTTAGACTCCACTGCTATCGACTTTGAGGCGGTCCAAGACGCCCTGGCAAAGTTGCAGCTTCCGGCGACTGCCACGGTCGCTGATATGATGAAGGAGCTGGAGAAGATGCAGTTGAACAAGCAATGAGGTCGAAGTGAAGTCCCGAGGCAAGACATGCCGCATGCCTCGATGCTTTAGGCCAGACAGACGACATACAGGGAGTCTCTGCGGGGCGACTGAGCAGGAGGCAGGCTCGAGATAGTCTACATAATATTGAAGCCGTTTTCTACAGACGCTTTCAATACCTTCACCACGCTGAAAGGTACCATAGCGCTTTGTCCTGCGTGTCGAATCATCGGCGCCGTCCAGGCAGACGTTGTAGAGAGCAAAACTATACCGACCCAAAGGCGACCGATCCAAGTTTCCCACCCTGTGTTACTACCGACAGCAACGTCTTTGCTGGCTCGTCCCGTACAAGCCTTCCAGGTATAGATTACAGCATCCTCTAGCATAATAGCAACGGCCTGGCCCAAGAAGAAGAACATAGAACCAGAGTCCCGGAAGGGCACACCTAAGCTCATGTCGAGCCACAGGTGGAGGATACCGGAAACGGCAAAGGTGAAGAAGATAAGGGTATACCTTCGAACAACGCTCCTCTTGCGCAGGCGGAGCATGTCGTCTACGACGAACTTTGCAGGTTGATATAGTGAATCTTTGACGCATAGGTGCCAGTAGTGGCTGCAGTAGTTAGTATAGTGCATATTATCCAATCCTAGCTATTGACACTTACCTCCAGAAACGCCGGATCGAGAACGGTATACCATGGTCCAAGTTGGCTACAGGGCGCCAATGCTTCGGCTCTGATAGCCCTAGTAGCACTAGCAAGTATCCTGGGAGACCGAAGATTATTGTCGTAAAACCAAGTCCAACCCCCCACATCATCAACACTAGCACGACTCGCCCGATCGGCGAATATAGCATTGAAACGTCAAAGCCGTCGGACAGATCGAGTAAGGTTTCCGAAGTCCTTGGATGATTGCTCGGCGCCAGATTCTCAAGACAGTCTATAAAGAGGTATAATGCCAAGTATAGCAGCCCTCTGTCGATCAGGAAACGGCGCCTAGACGGTACAAAGGTAGGATCTTCCTTCCGGAAACGTGGAACATTATCGACCTCGAACGACCGTCCACAATACCGACGGCTGGTAGCCGCGGCCAAGCCAAAGGTAAAGCGATGCCATGTCGTATCCGGCAAAGGTGACCTGCTCTGCTTCTTTCCGACGTCGCGAGGCTGTGGTCCCGCAAAATCAAAGTCGAACCGGCGTAGTAGGACGACAGTGAAATGATGTAGCATCACTGCGGGCGGTAGCATAGCCAAGACTCTGGTCATTGAATCCCGGCTGCTCTTTGCAGATGCTATGGACAGCCACCCAAGGCCGATCGAAAAGGGCAAAGAAATGGCGCGGACGAGGGATCCTGGCTTCGTGAAGCCGACTGCAAGTGCGGCGACGACATGCTGAGCGACCAGGATTGATACGAGATCCAGGTTGGACAGATGCATGAGGCTTGAATTCCGGGTGGTGAGATGTTGGTCGTATCGATTGGCAGATAGATGTATATTCGGGGTAGAGGGACCGAGGAAGACTCGCGGATCTTTATGATGGATGAGTGTCGTCGACCTGGGGCGCGAGTGTTTGTTCTCCGCTCGACCGTGGACTCGAGACTTGGACAGGATAACAACCGCTTGGAAGACGTCCGGCCCGGACAGGTGGAGAGACGACATGTTGCCGTCCTACCTGCTCCGGGTTCCCAATCGTAGTTGGGTGCCTCGGTGACCGAAATGTGCATGGAGCCAGCCACCCTGGATGGGTCCGGATGATAATTCCGGCACCGACCGCTGCTTGCTGCTTCGGTCATCAGGCATCCAACGCAGCAGCACATCCATAGTCAACAGGGCAGTGGCATACTGTACCTGGAGAATAGATTCAGCTTTCGCGTGCGTCTCGCAGGACATGTTGGTCCGGCCCGTTCTCCGCGGCAGTATCGGTCCGCTACCGCTTGAGTAATTGAGTCGGCTGCCGAGAAATCTCATGTAGCAGAGAAGGCTCGGTGGTTGAAGGTCAGGCTAGAACTACTGGCTCGGCAGCAGTCGCTGATGGGTGTCCGTTCTTGGCTCGAGTGAGTGGACAGGATCGAGCACAGCACGTCTCCGAGGTTCGGTATCTCCTGCAGCTCGTCCGCCTAGTCTTGTCATCTCATCCAGTCTACATGGAACCAGAGCCGGGTCAGGCTCCAGCGGGCCAACAAGCTTGCTGGGCTGGTCGTTGCTCGACTTGGCTGAATGAGGATGGAGATTCGAGATTCTCACGCATTTGCGTAAGCCGGACGCCATGTAGGAGAGTCACCCAACGGAGACTTGTGAAGGTCGGGGAGCTGAAATCGATGATGCGGATGCCCAGTGCTACTTATGCCAAAAGCATGGCAAATGTAGGCGCAGGTAAGGCTCCAGCTCTCTCTGGTCGATGCGGCACAAACCTTATGTACGGCCTGAGGCACACACTGCCACCTGACTGAGGCAAACCTTTTCTGCGGCAATCCTCATATGACTACCTACAACAACTGAACCTCTCTCATCTCTCTTTCTGCTTGTTCAGCCGAGGTCGACCGACAACTTGCTCCGCCACCGAGTGCCAGACATGGGAAACGCCCAGCTTCCGCTTCCGCTTGTCTGCTTGTGGACGACTCCCAGCGCCGCGGCGCTCACAAAAAGCGATGCAAGATGGGTCTGCCCGGATGTCAAGACCCTTCTAGGCATGAACTGTCGCTGTCCGCTCGGCCTCGACAGAGAGGAAGAATGTTAGGACAAGGCAATGTGGCAGCTATGGGTCCATGACGCGAACCAGAGGTGCCCAAGGTCTCAGGCGTCCAAGCCTGCAGCCCCTCGTGCCTCAGCTGCTCGAAAGAGGCGCTCGGCGAAGTCGCAATGTTATCCAGCGCATGGAGAAAGAGCCGTTGGATATGCGATGGTGTTGGACTGGGATAGCAATCTTCGTCGTACTCGAGCCGCACCAACAGTCCATCGTCTACGACAATCAGTTCGATCATCAGCTTGAATTTGGAACCGTTCGAGCTCCACAAGAATTGGGGACTCATCCCGATGCCAGCCATCTTGCCGTAGACGCTTTCTGCGCCTGTCCGCCAGTCGTGGAATGAGACCACGCAGTCGAAGAGTGCGTGGTCATGGCCGAGATTCGTAGAGCATATCCCTAGGTTGCGCAAGAGTTGCTCCCAAGGGATGGCATTGGTCACGGCCCCCCACAGCGCTGACTGCACTTTTTCCAGCAGAGGGCTTTGAGAGTCGACAGAGGACACATGATGTCCGGAAGGAAAGGCTAGGCGGAGAGGCACTGGCTCCAGAAAGACCCCCGCTGCCACCCTCCCGTCCTCTGGTGAGCGGCGGTTTGCAAAGGGAACGCCTATGACGACGTCGAAACTGTCACAGTTTTCATCCAGCACTGCCAATGCTACAGTAGCGGCGGCCAGCGCCAATTGCTGCCCGCTCACACCATACGCCTTCATGACTTCCTCCACCCGATGGCTCGTCGATTTCGTTGCTTGTAGCATGGTGGCTGATCCCTGGTAGGAAGTTCGCTTCTGGAGAGCCGTTGCAGCCCCTGCCAGTGGAGGCTGGATTTGTGGAACACCTCGCAGGGCGTCGTTCCAAAACGCCACCATGGACGCCGACACATTGGGATGCCACGAAGTTGCCGACAAGTAGCTGGTGATGCTAGCATTGCTGAGGGAGTCTTGCAATGTGCCCGTTGCATCATACGCTCTCATGACGTCGCCGAGGAGGAGAGTGAATGTGGTGTAGTCACAGGAGATGTGATGACATACTACCACCATGCCTTTTCTCGAAATGACCACGCGCACCGGACTATCCCGCTCCAGGTCAAAAGGAGTGTTCATCAGTCTTCCGGCCTCCAGTGGTTCGTCCAGGATGTCAGCAACCTGTTGCGGTTGCGACCCCAATATTCTTCGTGGATTGCCGTCGGCATCGGGCACGTATCTGCATCGGAACATCTCGTGATGCTGCAGTACTGCATTCCACGCACTTACGAGTCGATCTCGATCCACGGACACCAGATCGAAATCGCAGGCGAAGCCCAGGTTGAATGACGCAGAGGTCGGGTCGATCCGATACCGTTGCCAATGATATTCTTCTGCACTGGACAATTGACTCTTGTCCAGTCTAGGTGACGGCTGCAACTCTCCCGACTTGTTATCAATCTCTCGGGCTATCTGCGAGAGGTCTAGCTCTGCCAGGGCGCGCCAACTAAGGTGCACGCCGAATTCTTCGTTGATGCCGGAGAGCATGCGTAACTGCAGTGCAGAGTCTCCTCCCAGGTCCAAGATCCTGGAACGAGGAGTTACCGTTACGCTCAATCGCCCTCTGTCTCCCATCATTTTCCGCCAGAGTCTCGCCAACCTTTGGTCTGTGGATGACGTCTGAAGGTCGAGGGTTTCTGCGAGCGCTTCTTCTCGGTCCGCGGTCCTGGTCCGCGCAATAGCCTTGTAGTCCACCTTCCCGGCAGCTGTAGTGGGGAGGCGTTCGACGACGACTATGTGTCGTGGTACGGCATATGGCGGCAAGCAATGCCGGAGACGCTGTCGCACCTGGTGTGCTGACATGGCTGTGGTCTGCACCATACACACCAACTCCTCCACGTCGTCGCACAGAGTGATTGCTACCGTGGCGTTTCCGAGGCAACACACCAGGATGCGCGCCTCCAGATCGTCCAAGTCAAGTCGGAAGCCGCGCAATTTGATCTGTCGATCCCTGCGACCGCAGTAAACGAGGTCTCCGTTCTCGTCCCAGTAGCCTCGATCTCCTGTTCGATACATTTGCTCCCCCAACGATACACACACGCTGTCGTCCAGGAAGCGCTCGCTGCTGAGCTCCTTCTGATTCAGGTACCCCCGAGCGACCTGTACGCCCGCGAGCCAGACTTCTCCGATCATACCCATGGGGGCCAAGCGAAGACGATGATCCAGAATATACACACGTGTGGAAGGGTTCGGTTTGCCGATGGTTACGGGCTTGCCGACATCGAGATGGGCAATTGTTGCTCCACAGGTTGCTTCTGTTGGCCTAGAACCATTAGACAAGCATCCGACCGGACACGCACGGCCACGACTCACCCGTACATATTGATGACCTGCTTCTCCGCAGCCCATGCGTCGCACACTCGCTGTGGTACCGGTTCGCCAACCAGGTAGAGCTTCACGTTGGAGGTCAGCAACAGCCTTTGAAATCGCGGATGTGAATCGTGTCCAAAAGACTATACCTTCTGCAATCGGGGAAATTCGGCTGGCTGCAACTGTGACGCAACCGACGGCGTAAGAATCGCCACGTCGACGAGTTTCAAATGCCCCAGGCGGTCACCCGATGCCGGCAGCACAAGAGTTGCCCCGTAGCTCAGGGCGGAGAAAACCTCGTGGATGCTGCCGTCGAAGGCAGGCGACATAGTTTGTGCAATGTGAACGCCGGGGTTGGCGTATAATCGAACATCCTCCTCGCGCTGGAATGCCACAAGGGCCCCATGAGTACAGACAACTCCCTTTGGTCTGCCAGTGGAGCCAGAAGTGAAACAGACATATGCGCTGTCGTGTGTTCGCGCTCGGTCACGCCTTGCGACGTCTTGCTTCCCGAGAGTCCCGAATCCCGGCATCATGTCTTCGATACTTAGGACAAATGCGCCCGGAGGATGTTGACCATTCGTTACATCCCGTGAGGAAGTGGTCCGCAGATGGACCCTCGCTCCAGAGTCAGAAAAGAGAGTGTTTCTCGCCTCAGGCGGGAGCGATGGAGCAATAGGGCAATACACACCGCCAGCTCGTAAGATGGCATAAATGGCTACAATCCAATTAATGGAGGTGTCAGCGTCGGCTGTAATTATCTCGCCGCTCTGAACACCCATCTGGCCAAGTCTTCGGGCAACGTACGACGACCAGGCGTCAAGTTCACAGTAACTGACCTGACGTTTGCCTTTGACTAGAGCAATCGCATCGAAATGCACATCGGCAGTCTGCTCAAAGAGTGTCACGAGGTCGTCGCCTGCACCGTACGAGCTCCAGGTCGTTCTTGGCGATTCGCAGTTCCCCAAGGTCCTCAAGTGGGCTATGGAACCTGTAGATTGGCTCGAGTTCGCGACAAGCATGACGGAGCTGTGTTTGTCGCTTACCAGCTCCACCAAGACCTGTTGATAGTGGTCCCAAAGCCGTTTCATGTCTGTTGTACGATATCGCTCAACGAAGTACTGCATCTGCAGTTGTCCATTGGGACCAACAATGACGTGAAGCGGTATGTCCGTTGTCTGGTCAGTGGTTCGCACATCAAAGAAGCTGTCGACGTCGTCGTCCTCTTGCAGAGAGTGCACATCGATCTGCTCCGAGAACAGACATTCAAATGATCGACAGAAGCCATGCTCTGATGTTGTCCAAGAAAACTCGTTGAGTAGCCGCAAACGACGGTGAACCTGCCGCACAAATGTTTCTATGGTCGAGGTCCAAGGAATGACCATATGGAACGGCAATGTGTCGAACATGGGGCCCACGACGTCCAGGGCGCCCCGGATGGGCAGTCCACGCGCCGAGACCACCGTTCCGAAGTTGATCGCATCCGAATCGCTGTACACGGACATGGTGATGGCCCAAGCGGCATAAAAAATGGCCAACGGAGTTGCGCCATATCTCTGGGATGTCAATCGAATCCGGCTCTGTAGCGGATCGGAAAGCGTGGTATACAGTTGCTCTGTGAGTTGGTAGCTTAACCCCTTCGTGAAAGCGCCGGCGGGAGGAAGCGGGAGCAAGATTGAGCCTCTCGATCGATTGAGCTCTTCTGAACACATGGACCAGAAGTTTTCGCCCGCTGATCGATGCCGCTGGCGATAGCTTTCCAGATCGGCCATTGCTGTGCTCCATGCACGGACTGGTCCGCATACTGCTTTCCCACAGCGCACACCCTGCACACGTTGCAGGAGCAGATGCGCCGACCATCCATCGATCAAGGCATGGTGGATAGTCCATATCACCGCTGCGCCGTTTCTCATTGACTCGGCTTGATCCTTGAGCTCGATGACGGTGAACCGAATGTCAAGATCCACTTCATCGACGTCGATATCCCGCGACCGAGGCCACGATGGTAGCGCTGTACGCCAGTCGGAGAGCGCTTGCTGATGTGTATCGGCATCATCGGTCTCAAATCGCCGCCAGCAGACGGCCAAGCAAAGCGGACGGCCACCCCGAGGGTTACGATAAGCTGTGCTGAACGTGGGTTCATTCTTGAGAACCGCTTCCCAGGCGCTTTGAACCGACTCCAACTCCTCGCTGCGTGCGGTCATTACATGGTGAATTAGGCCGCTACCAGGTCGTCGAATCGTGCCTTGGATCAGACGAAGTTGAAGGTCGTTGAATTCGGCGGCGTCCTGTTCAGCGTCCAAGTCGGGGTTTCTGGCGAGCAGGGTCCTCTCATATGATACCAATCGAAGTTGTGGGCTTCCTGCTGTCTTTGGAACGAAGCCGTTCGGTGGGGACAACGCATCTTCGCTCTGCTGGCTCGTAGGTCCCTTCTCCTCACGCGGCACTGCCGACACCATTGTCGATCTCGGTGCCGATGCTGTACACGCGACATCGCCGTGACGCATCCTGTCTGGGGTGATCGGGTCGGAAGTGGAAACTTTGGCTCTGTTGATGACCTCGCTCAGACTTGCTTCTGATAGCAAGTGAGTGAAGTCGAGCTCGACCCCTCGCCGTTGGCAGGCAGTTTGAAGCTGGAGAGCCGCAAGCGATGTTCCACCACATGTTGCGAAGCTTTGACGGTCGACTCGGGCGTCTTCTAGAAGCTCGGGAAGGAGAAGGCGCAACTCTTCGTAGAAGATTGTCCTAGCTTGGATGTTGGCCATGGTCGAAACCTTGCTGTAAATCCTGGTCTCGGTGGAGTGTGGTATGACACGATTTGGCTCGAATCTCGCGGACGAACCATGCTCAATATCCCATCCGCCCAGAGGAGAGATATTTACCGTGATGGACGAGTTACCACACGATGTTGTTGACGGACCGCTTCTCGGGGAGCGTATGATGGCTTGTGTTTTGCACATGCGGCCCGTACTGTAGCGGCGGGGTGTTTTGGATGCGAGATATCCCGGTGTGCCACAGCCATGCCCCGGTCCGCTTAAGATCATCACGGTCCGATTTGGCATCATTTACAATCACACGTTAGTAAGAACAAAGACAGGTGAAACGTACGAGGAGATCGGAGAATTGGCTCAACTGTTCGTTCACGCGCGCCAACTCGTTGTCCCTCTGAACCGCAAGAACACACAACCAGGTGCCTCAATTCAGTCACAAAAATGGAAGAAGACAAAATTGCCATTGTAGGCATGGCCTGCCGGTTTGCCGCTGGCGCTACAAGCCCTTCGAAGCTGTGGGAGATGCTGGGAGCTGCGAGAACAGGATGGGGAATCGTGCCCGACTCACGCTTCAATGCAGCAGCTTTCCACCATCCGTACGGCGAGAAGACCAGCACCGTGGGTTCTTTGCCCTCTGCCGTTGTGATTCACGATTCACGATCTAGTGCTGACTTGAAAATGAGACCAACGTGACCAGCGGTCATTTTCTTGAGCAGGACATTGCGCATTTCGATCACAACTTCTTCGGCCTGTCCGCAGAAGTTGCCAAGGTGAGAGTGAACTTCAGGATCGCGAGCCGACATCTCATTGCCGGCGAGTATTGACGACCGCGACAGAGTATGGATCCTCAACAGCGCATGACGCTGGAAGTGGTGTACGAGGCTTTGGAGAATGGTCTGTAAAGCCAAGATTGGTTCGGATTGCGATGAGGTCTGGACTGCTAATCGACTTCAAGCTGGTATTACCCTCGCGCAGATTGCCGGCTCCAACACGTCCGTGTTTGCTGGAATCATGCAGAGAGACTATTCCGACGGCCTCCTACGCGACCCCGACCGCCTGCCGCAGATGTACATGACGACCAACGCAGCCGCAATGGCGTCGAACCGTGTCTCGCACTTCTACGACCTCCGGGGCCCCAGTATGACCATCGACACTGCTTGCTCGACTACTCTGACTGCCGTGCATCTGGCTTGCAAGAGTCTCCAGAGCGGAGAATCCGTTACTTCAATTGTACGACCATGGAGCACAGGAGGCCTACGTGGGAGCCCGAGTTTTCTCGGAATCCAGATCGTTCAAGATATGCTGACAACTCTACCCGTTGATGTTTAGGTGACTGGGGCCAATCTGATGCTGAACCCAGACTTTTTCGTTACCATGTCGAGCCTAGGGTACGGCTTTCTTCTGCGAGAACACATTCATGTCCTGACTTCTGCAACAGCTTTCTATCACCGGATGGAAAATCCTATGCCTTCGACAAGCGTGCCAACGGCTATGGCCGTGGTGAAGGAATTGCATCCATCGTTCTAAAGCGTCTCGGGGATGCCATCGAGGCGAATGACCACATCCACGCTGTCATATGTACGACTGGTCTTAATCAGGACGGCAAGACAGCCACTATCACCCGACCGAGTTGCGACGCGCAGCAAGCGTTGATCGCGGAATGTTATAAGCAAGCCGGCCTGGATATGAAAGACACGGGTTATGTCGAGGCTCACGGCACAGGCACGAAGACTGGAGATCCCATCGAGTTGGAGGCTATTGCAAGGACAATTGGCGTTGCCAGAGCTTCCAACTCGCTGCCATTGTGGCTGGGCTCCGTCAAAACGAATGTCGGTCACTGCGAGGCTGCCAGTGGACTGGCCAGCATCATCAAGACCGCACTGTGTCTGAAGCGAGGAGTCATCCCTCCTAATGCAGATTTTGGTGAAATGAGTGAAGCGTGCCGTCAAGTAGCTGGGCACATTACGGTAGGCAAATTCCACCCTGAACACGTGCGCTCTTGTGAGGCACAAGAGCATCGCTTTGGAGTCCGCCGTTGACTTTGAACAGATTCCCAGAGAATGTACAACGTGGCCCGAACAGGACCGAATTCGTCGGGCATCAGTCAATAATTTTGGTTTTGGAGGTGCAAATGCCCATGTAATCATGGAACAAGCCCCTGAGTATGCTGGCCAGAAAGGTGAAACGCACTCGAGGTCCGGGACACGACCGAGACTGTTTGCTCTGAGCAGCCACAATGAGGAGGCGTTGAGCCGTACAGCGTCCCAACTGCGCCTCTACCTTACCCAGCTTCAAGGGAAGGACGATCAATACTCCGAGTCGATCTTAGATGACCTGGCGTACACCCTGCACCGACGGCGCTCGAGATTCTCCTGTATCGATGCTGTCAGTGCGAGTAGTATCACTGAACTCGATCAGCACCTTGAGCGAATCGAACGTTCGTGTATCTGTCCGAGACGGAACGGAGCCCCGCGTATCGGATTTGTATTCAATGGACAAGGAGCGCAATGGCAGGGTATGGGCAAGGAGTTGATTACCACCTACCCTGCTTTTCGCGCGAGTATCCAAGCCATGGATGGGTACATGCGAGAGATGGGAGCACAATGGTCGTTAGAAGGCGAGTTGCACGATTGATACTTGCTGCGAGATAATTCGCTGATATATTGTTACAGAGGAGCTGATGCGGGAAGCCACATCAAGCTATCTGAACGATGTCGCGTACAGTCTGCCGCTTTCTACCGCCATTCAGGTGGCGCTCACGGACCTGTTGCGCTCGTGGAATGTGTTTCCAGCCGTGGTGACGGGACACTCGAGCGGAGAGGTGGCCGCTGCGTATGCTGCTCATGCCATTGATGCCCGGTCCGCAATTGCCATGATGTTCATTCGTGGAAGTCTAGCGGCCGAGGACGATGCGGGCCAACGGCGAGGAGCCATGCTCGCTGTAGGACTGTCTCAGAGCGACGTCCTCCCGTATGTCGCTGCCGTAAATGGGAAGGAATGTGGACGCGTGTGGGTCGCATGCGTCAACAGTCCCAAAAGTGTGACCGCATCAGGAGATATCGATGGCATCGCGTTCCTGGAACAACTCCTCAATGCAGACGGGGCTTTCTGTCGTCGACTCAAGGTCACCGCAGCCTTCCACACCGAGTATATGGCTCCAATCTCGTCCAGGTTTATGGAGAGGGTGCGACCGTGGCTTGTAGCAGCGGCCGCATGCACAAACGGAATGGAGCCAGCGGTGGGAAGAGAACCTGTAGCTTTCTGCTCCTCCGTAACTGGAACTTACCTCACGGACCTTAGTGAGCTCGCCACTCCGGAGTACTGGAATACCAACATGCTTTCCCAGGTACAATTTGATCGTGCTTTTAGAGAGATGTGCATTGACAATGGACGTCGACTGAAAATCGACATGATTGTGGAGGTCGGACCACACAGCGCACTCAAAGGCCCAATCATGGATATACTGAAGGAAGCGAATGTACAAGGGGACTTGGGCGATATTGGCTACGGCAGCTGTCTGGTCCGCAAGCGAGATGCGGTACTGAGTATTCATGGGCTTGTCGGCGAGCTTGTCCGGAGAGGGCACGGTACGATCAACCTTGATCTCGTCAATTTTCCCACTTCTTTGCGGCAACCAGGGTTCCTTCTCGACCTTCCCTCTTACCCTTGGTCACACGACGCTTCTTTCTGGATCGAAGAGCAGCGCAACAAGTCCTACCGGCACCGAACGACAGCTCCGTGCGACCTCCTCGGCGTGCGTGAGTCCATCGCTGAGCCGATGGCGATGAGCTGGAGCAACTTCCTCAAGATTTCGGATGTGCCGTGGCTGAGGCACCATATGGTCGGAGGAAAGATCGTCTTCCCGGCGGCTGGATACCTTTGCATGGCCATTGACGCCATCGGTCAGATGCAAACGCAACAAGACGGCGAGACACTCGAATACCACTTGCGCAACATTGCCTTTCCGCACGCACTGGTCCTACCCGAAGACGAAGGTGCAGGCTGCCAGCTGCATTTTCATTTGCAAGCCTGTCCGGATTGGGATCTGCAATCTCATGGCTGGTTCCAGTTTCATATCTATTCACGGGAACCGAAGTCCAGTGGCCGTGATGCCTGGCGTCTCCACTGTAGCGGGCAAACGAAGATGCAGGCCAGGGATGAAATCGTCCGGTCGGGGGAACAGATTGCAGCTGGCATTGCATCCACGGCAGCCAGTCACTCGTCTCTAGCTCTTTCTGATACCAAAGCCGTGGATCCGCAAGATCTGTGGGCCACGCTACGTCGTGTTGGGATCGAATATGGAGCGGCATTCCGAAACCTTCGCCGGATTGTTTACGGCGACTCAAACTCCTCAACAGTCGCGTGCGTCGAACTGCACGTTGCCGACACAGCATTGACAATGCCGCGCGAACACGAGTCAGCGTACGCAATGCATCCTACCACAATCGACGCTGTCTTGCAAGCTGCTTATCCGTCTTACTACAATTCGCCGCTGGCGACTCAAGAACAGGCGTATCTTCCGTACTCGATCGCCGACATATGCCTGCGACGAAACATACAAGCAGATGTGGAACACGCACTTTGGGCAGAAGCCTCCCGCATCAGCCCCAAACGAAATGGATTTTCCGTGGACATGACGGTTCATAATGCCAACCCGAATGATGAAGGCTACGATCAGCTGCCCGTGCTGGAAATGACAGGTCTTGAATTTCATGGTGCGCCGGTGGCGGACTCGAGACAACTCGGTCTAGAGTCCAGAGCAGAGGATCACGATCGTTTCGCTAGGACTTTCTGGACACCGGATGTTCGCTTCGGCGTCCCCGAGCACATGCTGCGTGAACTGAGGCACCGTCAAGACTCGTACGAGGAGAGCCTAGCAAATGACCTACACTCTGCTGCGTTGCACTACATGTCAAACGCCCTAGAGACGATCCCGTCAGCTGTGTTAGGTGAGATCTCGGGGCACTTCGTAAAATACCATCAATGGATGAAGGCGCAGATCGAGAAAGAGTCCGCCACTCCACTCAGCCCTGACGAGCTTGCCGACCTTTACCAGCGAGTCGGCTCGTCCGGCGTCAACGGAGAGCTGATGGCACGGGTGGGCCCGAAGATTTCTGCCATCATACAAGGTCACGAGTCCGCTTTGGATCTGATGATGCAGGATCGGCTGTTGTATCGCTACTACGAGAACGCACCGCAATGGAGGCGCTCCGAGACACAGCTAGCATCGCTGCTACACATGCTGACCAAGGTGAACCCAAAGTGTAGCATCCTAGAGATTGGTGCCGGGACAGGCGGCGCTACCAAGGCTATAATGCAGGCTTCAGCATCGCGCAACGATTGGACGTCCATCGAAGACGACGATGGCCACGATGCATTGGGCTTCAGCACATATCACTTCACCGACATATCACCCGCTTTCTTCGACTCTGCCCGGCAGCAATTCGGTCCGTGGGCAGAGCGTATGCTCTTCAAGCAACTTGATATCAGCTCCGATCCTCTGGAGCAGGGATTCGAGCCGAACACGTACGACGTCGTTGTTGCGTGTCAGGTTCTTCATGCCACCTCGAACATTCGACAGGCGATGCTGAATGTCCATCGCCTGTTAAAGCCTGATGGCAAGTTGCTGCTGATGGAAACCACTCGAGACAGCATCGACATATTTCTCGCTTTTGGCCTCCTCCCAGGCTGGTGGCTTAGTAGGTCCCGCTCTGGGCCATCAGGTTTCGAACAGTACTAATAGCTCAATAGGTACCGAGCCAGAACGAGCGTCTTCGCCTTCCCTGAGCCTCGAATCATGGGACTTGGTGCTCCGCGAGACTGGATTCTCCGGCATCGATTGCCACCTTCGGGATCATGAGGATGAAGAGAGGTCACACTTTAGTGTGCTAATGTCGACTGCGCGGCGACCGAACTTAAGTCTCGGCATTGAGCTCAACGGCACTTGTCGAAGCCCATTGCATGTTATCGCACGAGACTTCACCTGCTTCCCGCTCGGATGGTTACAAAGGCTAGAGGACACATTGACCACCACTTTGGGCGTTCAGCCAATGTTTTGTCCTTTGGATCGGTGTTCCTCTCTGACTGGAATGGGCTGCTCCGTGATCTACATCGAAGAGCCAGGGAGCAACGCCCTTTCTCGTCCTACAGATGCGGACTACAGCGCGCTGAAATCTTTGCTAACATCATGCCAGTCCGTTTTCTGGATCACACGAGGTGCGGTCATGGATGTCGTCGACCCGTGGTCTTCGTTGATACATGGCCTGCTGCGCTCGCTTCGGTGCGAATATCCTAGCAGCAACTATGTCACCCTCGATCTAGATCCTCGACGACCGCTCTGGACTTTCGATTCTGCAAAGGCGATAGCACAAGTCTATGCATTAACGATGCAGGACCCTGATAGCTCAGCGCGCGACTTTGAGTTCTGCGAGAGGCATGGTGTCATCCACGTACCGCGTCTCCGACGTGTATCGAGTCTGCCAAGCGAAGATGACTCGACGCGGTTGGAATTGCGGGCTTTCACAGATGCCGAAAAGCCAGCTCAACTCGAAATCAGGGTACCAGGGTTGCTCGATACACTCGAATTTCTGCCGGCTGAGAGTCGGGAACACACGCTGCTTCCTCCCGATATGGTCGAGATCGCACCCAGAGCTTTCGGGCTGAACTTTCGGCATATTATGCTTGCTATGGGCGAGCTGCCTTGCGATAAACTACCCGCACTAGAATGCTCAGGGGTGATAACCCGCCTTGGGACCCATGCGGCTGTCAATGGTCTCCGCGTTGGCGACCGTGTCTGCGCTTTCTCTACAGACAGCTGGCGCACAAGCTTGTGGACTCCTTGGACCAGCGTTGCCAAGATCCCCGACCAGATGAGCTGGGCACAGGCTGCAAGTATCCCTGTGGCGTTCTCAACGGCATATGTTTCCTTGGTGAGGGCTGCGCGCGTCCAGCGTGGGGAGACAGTGCTGGTCCATGCGGCAGCAGGCGGGCTTGGACAGGCCGCCATATCGCTATGTCAACACTTGGGGGCTGAGGTTTATGCAACCGTCGGCAGTAAGTTCCGGTCACCACCCCAACTCCCACTTCTCGTCGGCTAAGATACCTTCCTGCAGGCGAAAGAAAGCGGAAAGCTTTGATAGACCGCTTCGGTATCCAACCGGAACGGATCTTCAGTAGCCGTTCCCAAGGTTTCGTCGACGGGCTAATGCAAGCCACCAAAGGACGAGGCGTCGACGTGGTGGTCAATTCCTTGTCGGGTCCACTCCTCCAAAGCGGGCTGAATTGTCTCGCCAGGTTTGGTCGATTTGTTGAACTCGGCCGCCGCGACATTGAAAAGCATCATCGCATTGACTTTGCAGCATTCGGACGAAGCATCTCCGTCTTGGCGGTGGATCTGCTTGTATTGGTGGAGCATCAGTCACGAGAAATGCACAAAGTTCTCGAAACTTGTGTACGACTAGTGGGCGATGGAAACCTCTCTGGCATTGAACCCATTGTTGGCGTTCCGTTGGCAGGCGTCGAACAAGGCTTTCGTCAACTTCAGACTGGCCAACACATAGGGAAGGTCGTCGTCAACACCGAGGACGGAGATGGCACCGTTGCGGTAAGCATCACTGGTAATATCCTGGTTGATAGGCTCTGACGATTTGACTTATAGGTCCGCCATGCCTCATCACGCGTGGAACTGTTACCGGATGCCTCGTACCTAGTGGTCGGTGGCGGAGGTGGCATCGGCAAGAAGACTTGCGAATGGCTTGCCAAACGGGGCGCAAGGTCCTTGATTGTACTTTCGCGAAACTCTCCGGTGGGAACTGGGTCTTGGGATTCCATCTCGAAGGAATGCCATGTCCGAAACGTTGCCTGCGATGTTTCCGACAGAAGCAAGCTGGAAGCTGCCTTGGCAACTTGCGACGATATGCCCCCGATCCGAGGTGTGATACACGCCGGGATGGTTCTTCACGTAAGAAAACTTCCGAGCAGATGCCGTTTATAGATCAAGACACTAACAAAACGGAACCAGAACTCGGCCTTTGAGAACATGACGAGGGCACAATACATGGCTGCTATCTACCCCAAGGTGATGGGCAGTTGGAACTTGCATCAAGTATTTCCTGCCGTCGATTTCTTCGTCATGTGCTCGTCAGTGTTGGGAATCACCGGAGCGCCGGGTCAGGTAAACTACACGGCTGGCTGTTCTTTCCAAGATGCTCTCGCTCGATTACGCACGTGTCGAGGTATGAGCGCAGTATCTCTCAACCTCGGCATGGTCGAATCAGTCGGATATGTGGCGGAGAACAATCTCTTCGACCTGCTGAAGGAGCGAGGGCTCGAACCAATACCGATCGAGACTGTCCTCAGGCTCATGGAGCAGGCCATTTCGCAACAACCCAAACCCTTCGACCACATTGTTTGTGGAATCAATACAGACCCGGGCACACATTGGGTCAGAGACTTTCTACTCTGCGACGAGCGTTTCTCCACCTTGCAGGACCAGGCCATGTCGTCTTCCTCGGCACCAGAATCAGGATTTCTGCAGCAACGAGCGCTTGTCGGGCGCAAGACGGACAGATTGTCATCGAGACTCCGGTCCAGCGTGGCTGTGGACGATGCATCGAAACTGATCGTTGATGAGCTCCATCTCAAGCTTCAGACGATGTTTGGCGCAACTCACATCGATACCTCGAAAGACTTTTCTGAGTGCGGAGTCGACTCGCTCGTAGCGATTGAGCTACGCAATTGGCTCAGGACCCAGACCGGACTTGACATCTCCGTCACGGGCATGATGCAGGCGTCTTCAATCGATGACTTTGCTCACGAGGTGGCGGAGCGAATGGGCTGCTCTTCTTCTGATGATTGAAGTATTTTAAACAGGCAAGAGGCGACGCTGTCACGGAATCTTGCACAGATGCAGCTTGTATTCCGTCTAACACGGAGCCGCTACGAAACAGATAGTGTTTGAAAGTAGTCAAGGTGGAACTGAGTCCGCTCATCAAATTAGACTGTCTCGGAAGCGTCGGCAGTAACAAGGCCTCTTTCTGCTCCCTTTGCCAACAGCATCTCGCGTTGCGCCTCCGTCCACACCGGCAAGACGGTATCCTGCAGCACCAAAGCACCATCGTTTCGCTGTCTAGTGGCAAAATCCTCCACGTCCTTCAGTACGCGCAACAGATTGCCTCCCATGACCATCTGCATCTGGTCCCGACTGATGTCGCGTCGGAGCATTTCCGCGATCAGAGAAGGGAATGCTGTGACGTCGTCGAGTCCCGTGGGACCTTCGAGCATACCATCGAAATCCGATCCCACACCAACATGTTCCCATCCAATGCAGCGGGCGGCGTACACGATGTGATCTACAACCGTCGAGCACGATGCGTTTTGAGATGAAAGCTCGTCGATGCCGGAAAGCTCTCGCAAGAAGGTGATCATGATGAGCCCATTGTTCTTCTTAAGCAGAGCGAGAACGTCGTCGCGGACGTTACGAGGGTGGGCGCGGAGGGCGTAGCTGACGCAGCACATGATGAGCGGCTGGAATGATCGTCTAAACCGTGGCGAGAGGGCTTACCAGGACGAATGCGAGAATATCACAGGGCTTTGTGACAACGCCAGAACCTGTCGTTGGCAGTCGTCGCTTGTATGAGAGAGGTCAATCATCCTGCCAAGGTGATGAGCATGGAGCCGACGCAATTGGTGAACTTGCTTCCATACATTCCAATGCGATTCATCTCTCGGATGACCTGCGACCCGCGCGGAGATAGGCCGCCGTGCCGCGCCCGTTGGGCCGTCTGCCACTCGAGTCAACACGTTCCCATCTCGGCTTTGGGAGAGGATCAAATTCACGAACGGCAGAGTCTGCAAACTCATTATTGGCATCATGACACAGGGTTGCATACCGCACCCCCAGGCGATGGAGTTGGCGGAGCGCAGCCATGCTTCCACCGATCTGATGCAGGCCCTCGATCCCCACGAGGCAGGCGATCTTGCCCGCGCCGAAGATGCGTGGGATCGATTCGGCGCTGTAGGCGAACTCGAAGGTGTCCGGAGCCGAGTCAATTACTTGAGCGATCAAGTCGATTTGCTGAACGGTGTGCAGAAAGGCGCGGAGGTGCGGCTCATGTTCTTCGGGAGGCTTGTGGCACAGTTTAGTAGAATCTCAAGGGCAGCACATCTCAAGGGCATGCATCTCGAGGATAGCAGTCCGATTCGTGAGGCTTACCGCCGGCACGAAAGCGCTCCAGAACTGGGCACCAAGGCCGCTCTTCTTGACGCGCTCGACATCTGTTTGGCCGATGGGAATCGAATGATAACGGCTCCGTTCCTGAGCCTGCGGAGTACCAGCAAACCACCCTCGGAGGATGTATGCAAAGTCATTGTGGCCGTCTTGGGAGGGACATCAGCGTGTCGTCAGCGGCTCATCGTGATCCGTTGAGCTTGGCGAGCCTCATACCTATCAGGGGCGCCTCACGGAGGAGTTGTCGAGCCTGTTGCAAAACGTCCTGCTCTTCGACGGGCTCCATGTCGTTTGTTCGTCTTCGTCTGGACCTCCTGAGTCGATGAGATCGCGAACCACGAGGCGATCGCGGGCCAGCGGCTGTTTTGACCAGGAATCCCCGCCTGATGAACACATACTCAGGCCGCTCGGACGAGACGGGAGTGACCACGCGAGGCCTCGTAAAGACGCCGCCGCCGCCAGACCATGATGGCTCCACTGCGTACCTGACTGCAGTTCTACCCTGTTCACGGCGTGTTTGAGACTGCTCCATCTCGGACACCGACGTGGGCCACCTTGATGGTCCTAGAGTCCCGTCCTGCAATCGGGCGATAAGGTTTCGCCTGGGCGCCCACGTGGTGAAAGCTTATGTTGACCCACGTGGTAGAACTAGTTCTAGATGTCGCCTAAAACCACGTGGCGATCCCATGGGATGGTCCTAGTTCTTCGTCGCTTATGACCTCAGGTCAGTCACGCTCGTCGTCAGAAGCACAGCCCGACTGACTCAGCGGGTGTGGGTTCGTAGGCACTTGCGCAATACCAGTGCAGGCAACGGACTCGTGTGCGCGCTTGCCTGTTGGACCAGAGCACTCGGACTGGAAGCGTGCGCAGCCCATCGCATCTCCGCCGCAAGGAGCCAAGGGATGTTTCCTCCTCATTGGTATAGCCCTGCATTCAGATGCTGCCATCAAGGTCGTGGCTCGAGATAACATTGGCCCGGGATCACTCCACGGGCCGTGTCTGTACATGTATGGGCGAGCGACATCCTTGGTGTTGCTCGCTTCCCGCGAAACGATCATTCTGCCGTCACCGAGGTTCGCTTTTCTGCACGCCACTACGATGCCAATGTCACCAAGACCACCATCGGCGCGGCTTCGGAGTGCGTGTACGCATTGCCATGTCGGCAAAGTGAGTGGCAAAGAGTGAGAGACGTCGGGATCACGATGCTGACGTTGTCACCCAGGTCAAGTGTTCGGGAGAGCGATCGGGCTGTTCTCGTTGCCGTCAGCTCAACCTGCAGTGCCACTATGAGTACTCCATGGTCGGCAAGTGCTCCACCGTTCGTCGTCGAGGGCGAGCGATGGGTGCAGCAGAAGGATCACGGCCAAAATCTGCAGGAAACCCCGCCTCCGAGCACACGAGTCCACGTTGCAGCGGTTCGGCTGCACATGCGGGGTTTGAACCTCCAGCCGACTGGGCGGACGGTCTGCTCAGTGAGGATCTCTTCATGGATTTTTCGCAATATGGGAACCATCTGTCCGGTGTGGATGGTCTCGTGGATCCCGTGTCTGGCAATGTGCTTGATCAAACATTTGCCCCGTTTCCGCAGCCCGTTGGCCAGGTGTCTGCGCCACAGACTTCGCCTGGCTGGACAGCAGAGGACTTTCAACCTCCGTCGTCGGCTAACAGTCACATCGACCACGCCACGGGCCAGGTGTTCGACAAGTGTTCAGGCAGCATTGCAACACTGTTCCAGCTGATGGAGACTCCGGCTACTGGTGCAGATGTTCTGCTAGGTACTCTCAAGGCCCAGGTGGGACAGCTGGCCACCGCCACCGAGTCTCGATCCTTCGGACGCTGCAAAGCTTGCCAGATGCTGGTCGTCGTGGCCCTGCAACTGATGTCTGAAATATACGGCTCTGTCCTCGGAATGAGCGGATGTGGGGAGAACATTCGACAGCAGCCTTCTCCAGAATCGACCACGTTGGACACGGAAAGCCGGCCGTCCCACCCCAGAATGAAATTCGGATCCTTCTTGATCGACGAGTCGACTGCCGCGGTCCTTTGGCGCCAAGTTGTGCGGAGTGAACTCGAGAAGGCTCTGGCCCTCGTTCGCACACTCAACCGACAGCTGGAAGACTGCTGGCCAGATCGCTGTCAGACTCTCCAGCCGTTGTTGGAAGACCTGAAGAATCGAATGTCGGCGTTCATTGGGTGCATCCCTTGACGATGATGATGCCGCTTATCCGGCCTTTGGGACGTTGTGGAGTGGAAGGGCCCCACCGGCTTTGCTGTTTGCTGAGAGGCATCAAGGAGGCGCAGTATGGAGAAAAAGTTGATATATTGCTATACGTTTGGCTTTTTGTGACCATTTTCGCCTCGAGCACGCTGAGAAACAGGAGTCCGTGCCAGCTTCAGCGCACTTGCTATGCGTCGAAGGGCCTCGCGAAGAGTATCAGGTTCAACCGCAAAGCATATCCGTGCCCACCCAAAACTTCTCCAGTGAAAATGCTGGCCAGGCGCGACGAGAACCCCGACCTCGCTCAAAGCCTCACACATCGCGCACTCGTCTTCGGCGGTCTGGGCGAGAGGCGCAAGTCGCGCTAGGACAAAAAGTCCGTACGCGGCCGGTACGAATTCAACATCGTGCGACGTGCACCATTTGTCCACGATTCTGTATGCCTTTCCGAGGAACTCTTGATTTCTTTGGATGAGATGTGGTAAGCTTGAGTGGTTCAGTAAGCCCGTCGTGACAAGGCTGGAGAGAGCGCAAATCTGGGGCGTTGCTCGGAAGCCAAGATTTTTCTGCAGGCGTGGGTCTCGAGTGATGGCGCAGCCCTGGGCGACGGTCAGTATCGTCACGGAATCTGCAATCGGAGCCAAAGGGAGCAGCGGCCTTACAATGCGGATGCCGCTACTGCCAAAGTCTTTGCTGGTCCCCCAAACCGTGACGACTCGTTCGGCGTCCACCCCTAGGGCATCCAGGTCGAGCGATACAGCAGATCGGAAGCTCGTGCCTTTGGTCCTGGTTGGTGCACATCGACTGAGGGCGTAGACTTCATCCACGATCAGACGCATGCTGTGTCTTTGGCATAGAACCGCCAAGTCTTCCAAAACAGTCCGATCATAAACGCGTCCAGTCGGGTTGTGAGGGTTCGTTATGACGATTGCGCGCGGTTTCTTCGTGCTCGATAGCTGGCGTATGGTCTCCTCTAGCGCGGCGACAATCTCGGGGCCCATGTCATTGGCGTGCGGATCTATGGGTGCGGGATTGACAATCACCACTCTGGGCGTCAAAGGAAAGTGGACGTCAAAGCCATCTGTCAGGATCACACTTCAGAAGAATCTCTGATGGTTCAGCGAGGTATACTTACTCCAGTAAGAGCCGGGGATGAGGACAGTGTCCCCTGGACTGCACGTACAGCTCAGAATGGTTGCCAAGCAGCTTGTCGCTCCCGGAGTGACAGCAATGTGCTCATCCTTGATGGGCTCAATTGGACAAAGCCAGCGGTTGAAGAACCCGGCCAGCGCTGATCGAAGGGATCGGTTTCCACCGAGACCGTCAGGGTACGTGAGAGACTGCTGTTGTCAATTGGCTGACACAGCCAGCGTCGTTTGAGTTGTACGTACGTCGACTCGGAGCTCCCGTCGGATGCTGGTCTTGTATATTGCCAGGAGTTCCTTTCGAACGACTTGGTTTTCTGCCCTTGCGAGGTTGATCACGGATTTCATTTTGCAACAACTGCCTTGCAGGTGTGTTTGTGGCTCATCAGCCGAAGTCTGATTGCCCTGGGAAAGTTGTTGTTCGGCAATTGCAAGATGGAAGTTGAGTTACATTAGAACGAGACTGAGGTTGGGTCAGGGATTGACCGTGTCGACATCTACGACCGTGGCTCGCTCGCAAGCACTGCTGCTACATCATCCATAAGCGGACCGAGCGTAGGCATAGGGAGGCAAGGTAGCCTACAATCTTACACTACTTCGGGTGGCCGAAGCAGCCGATACTGCCCTGCTACAACGTCAAGTCCCTCTGCTGCTCCCCGGATGCCGTGAAGATGCCGCCGAGCGCCGAACGGCCGCCGTAGCATTCGATCGGTGCCGAGATCCTCAACACAGCATTTCGCGGTGCCTGGGCGTTCTCAGGAGCCAAGGGATTGCCTGTCCCGAGAGCGCGAAAGCGTGTCTTACAAAGTGGGCGTGTTTTGCCAATTCGTCACGCACAGTTTCACAGTACTTATCAATAATTACGCGAAGTGAGACTCGACCACCGATTCAATGCCAGACATCATCGACATGGAGAAATTGTTCAGCGTTGCGGGCCTGGTAGCTGTTGTCACGGGCGGAGGAACTGGTCTCGGTCTGTATACGGCTCAGGCTCTGGATGCCAACGGCGCGAAAGCCGTCTACGTGGTGGGTCGGAGAGCAGGACCGCTGCAAAAGGCCGCGGAGAGTGCAGTGAACGGATCCATCATTCCGCTCGTCGGAAATGTCACGGACGTCGACTCGCTGAACGACATCGTCGCCGTCGTTGAAAAGGAGCAAGGATTCGTCAACGTCGTCTTTGCCAATGCTGGCACAACCGGCGTGTGTCATGATCCGGATGACAACGTCCGAACTGGTACCGCGGGTCAATTCCAGTCCAAGATGCTGAAGCCGGAGCTCCTTCAGGAATTCACACAAATCCTGAATGTCAACACCACCGCGGTCTTCTACACAGCCATGGCTTTTCTCGAGCTGCTCGACAAAGGGAACAGACAGGGAAATGTGGTCCAGGACTCACAGATCGTGGTGACCACATCGGCCGCCGCGTACGACCGCAGCTTGTTGCCTACGCTCACGGCTTACTGCACTTCCAAGGCCGCCTCGTCAGGGCTTGCGGAAATACTGTCAACGAAGTTCGCGCAGCGCTCTCTGCGTATTCGTGTCAACAGTCTCGCCCCTGGACACTATCCGACCGAAATGAACAGCGCGTACATGGCAATGTTCCCGCCATATACGAACAGTCGATGCGAAGGTGCCTTCCAGGGGGCGAGGTCTTTGCCGCGGGAGATGTGCCCCGCCGAGAGGAGCGGTAGTCCGGAAGACATCGCTGGTGCTGTCTTGTTTTTGGCAAGCCGCGCTGGAGCGTACCTGAACGGCACGACGCTCCTCAGCGTGAGTATTTCTTCGATTTTTCTTTCGCGCGAACGAGTTTCTTTGGGCTGACTTTTAATTCTCAGGATGGCGGCATGCTCTGCAAGTGAGCCAACGAGCCCGAAATAGTCGGTTCCAGGTCGGGATCATACGTGCTGGAGCATTGATGTTGGTCTCTTGAGGGATGTATGATAGTTTGGGTTCTTTCAAACTTGGTGCTCGTCTATTTGATGCCAATTCTCGTCTCTACTGTCAATCTTCCTCCTCCAAGCTGTTTGATGTTGAAGCCCACTGCCTTCAGGAGCGATTCTACATGACCACATCACAAAGGAGGATCCGTTGGCTCCGGCAGCTACCAGCCTCTCGCACCGTCTCATGTGTCCACGCAGCTCTACCACTGTTCGCTTGAACAACATGGTGATCTACGGTGCAAGAAGACGGCTCCTGAGTTGAGTAATGAGAGCAAGACGCAGACTTGGACAACAGAGGATTGACTTCTCAAACTTTCTATGCCGACCGGAACCAGTCACAACCTGCTAGCTTCCAGCTCAAGGTCTTGCCTTCGCCACTGTTCGAGCTTGCCGTCCACCTTCCAGGCTCGAATTTTGGCAATGCTCCCTCGAACCATGTTGACGGCCAGCTCCTTGTAGTGCTTCTCGATCGTGAGGGCCTCCACGCTACCAGGCGCTGGGCCATCCTCTCCCATTTTCAGCTCGTATATCAACGTAAGGTATGGGCTGTGGGATCCATCTCCGTCGTCGCCTTCATCAGCACTGTGGCCTGCCATCATAATCGTCCTTGCTCCAGTGCCGCGCGTGACAGACTGCACCTTGAGTGACCGTCAGTAGAGTCCGGCATCGGCACAAATCCCGAAAGGACTTACGTAGAGTGGAGGAACGACGGTAACATCTTGCACAATGTTGTCACCGTCCTTCAAGTGCACTGCACCGTCGCCGATACTCATCTCGCGAGTAAGACATGAGCCATGTTCTTCCAGGATTTTGACATGTCTGACGAAGTCGCCGAAATCGTTCGGATTGCGCGCTCCGCGCTTGATGCCTTGCCAAAGTTCGGCAACGGTCAACCTTTGGGCTGATGGCGTATTGTCGCAGTTGACAGGTGCCGAATAAGACACATTGCATGTGAAGTTTTGGTTGTCAGACATTGAGGCAGGATTGGGTGACCAGTGTAGGATTTGAAGGGAAACAGGACTTGAATTGGAAGCAGGACTCCAAGGAGAACGGGACCTTAAACGATACATCTTCTAGCAAGCCGTGCAAAGAAAGCATGTTACGCAAGCCGAGCTAGACATGTCATCGGTCCGCTGGCGATGGCATCGGTCCGCTTATTGTATTCCGATCGAATCCAGGTCGTACACCTTATTTTCAGAGCCGTAGAAGACATCGTCGTAGGTCCCGTAGCCGCCAACCCAATTGACCACAGCAGGATCTTCGACATCAACTACACAAGATGCCCATTCTCCATCACATCAAAGATACGCCTAGAGGCTTCATTGCAGGAGCATTCATCTTATTCGTGACGGCTCGAATTGTATGGCTCGTTACGGCAAGAGCAAGGCGCGCAGATCGCCCTTCGAAGTTTTCCGTGTTCCAGGGCGAGACGAACGTGATTCAGACGATGGAGGAAGCAAACGAGAAGGTGACTCGCCTTGAACTTTGTCATCAATGCTCTCGTCATTTTGACATCTCACCAGCTCCCAGGAACTCCTTTCGTACTGTCCATGTATGGCATGCAAGTTTTTGTGTTACCGCGCTCCGAAATCGAGACGGTAAAATCGCTGCCGGAATGCGAGGTCTCGATAAAGTACGGACATTTTCTACCTGCCGCGCGTGGCTGAAAAGTTGACGGCGACACAGGAAACACCATTTCAACGTTTTCCTCGGCGAATACACCTTTATGGGCACCAAGGCAGACGAATTCGACGACACGATGCGATATACACTGACAAGGAGTACACCCACGGCTTTGGATGCGTTCACAGATGAGATTGGATACGCCATGGACCAGTGCATAGGGCAGTGCGGCGATGTATGGACCGGGATCAAAATACGGGCGGCGATGGCGCGGATTGCGTCGCTGCTGTCGGGCCGTGTGTTTGTCGGCCTTCCGTTGAGTCGTGATCCCGAGTGGGTGGAAGCAACGACACAATACACGCAGAATGTTACAACAGCATGGATGATACTCCGTTTGATCCCCCGGTTCATTCGTCCACTCGTTGCGACCTTTCTGCCCCAGGTTCGAACCTTGAAGCGATTCAGAAGAGCTACGGTAGAGAAGCTCAGCCCGATACTCGCTGCAAAGAGGCAAGGAATCCACAGCAAGACAACTTCGGACCCTGCTGGAGGCTCCATGCTGGACTGGCTTACAGCGCATTACAAGGTCCAGCCCACTGCCGAGCAGCTTGCTCGAGACGAGCTGCTGGTGACTTTTGCTTCCATCTACAATCTGACAAATGCCATCTCCTCCATGGTTTTCGATCTGGCCAAGTACCCAGAACACATTCCGGAACTACGTCAAGAGCTGGTAGAGGTGCTGGGACCAAGTGGAATCATTGATAAGCACACCTTGTCCAGGCTTCGGAAATGTGACAGCTTCATTCGAGAATCTCAGCGATTGAGCCCTCCTTCACTCGGTACGGAGATGTGAAGCCAAGAGAGATCTCCATCAGCAGCTGACTTGGAATAGCGAACATCCCTCGCATCGTTACGAATCCCCATGGCTTTGTTACATCGACAGGCCATCGAATCCCCGCTGGGTCGACCGTGATGATTCGAGCTCATCCGATCAATCGAGATAGGAAGCTATGGGGCGACAACGCCGACCAGTTCGACGGATTTCGATTTTCAAAGCTTCGCGACATGCCCGGACATGCCCTCAAGTACCAACACACCAGCACTGGGACGGACAACATCAACTTTGGCCACGGGATCTGGGCTTGCCCTGGAAGATTCTTTGCGTCAGCGCAGCTCAAGGTGATTTTGGCTGAGCTGCTGGGACGCTACGACATTATGCGGTCCCCACAGACCCCCAACCCAGGACAGTTACACTACGGACTGGCCGTCGTGCCTGACCCAGAGGCCGAGGTACTTTTCAGGAAGAGGAAGATGTAGCAGTGGCAGTGTAGTGTAGCTCTCCGGGGTGTCTGTGGCTAGTATTTTTCTTCTCATAGGCTTTACACTGGCCGGGCCACCTCACTTCAGCTGCACTTTTGTTCTTGGGTAGATTAGCGAGACAGATGACCAGTCAATCAGTGAATGTATGGCCCAATGCGTGTTGGATTGGATGTCTACCTAAGGTAGCTAAGAAGGAAGAAGGAAGGGAAGGGAACGTAGCTATCAACTATATGGACGTGGAGCCATGACTAAGCATGTGAAGCCTCAGGCACCAACAAACATCAACTCAATCTACCATGTTCACCGTGTCAAGATCAGAGCTACAGCTCTTCGGTGAGCCGGCGAATGCGCCTCTCACGCGACCCTGAACATGCCCATACGGCAGCGTTGTGCTCCCTCACAGGCAATGGACCGGCAATACCACATCGAACCTCCTGCCTCCCTGCGGCGTCTTCGCACGATCAAACGGCAACACGACTGACGGCAAGGCACCGGTGCCGCTGTGGCTGTTGATAATCAACCGATTTTGCACTGGAAAGAGCTTGGAGAAGCAGTGCCCGAAGTGCCTGTAGCCAACGCCAGGCATTGAACGTCAACATTTGGAGCGACGACTGCGCGACAAGCGGGCTTGAAAATATCTACACATACTTCGCAAGACGTGACATTCAGCTGCTCGCTGATTGCGCCGCATCCGCGAGGAGTAGCCATATCTCTTCAGAGACGTAGTCTTGTAATTCGAGGCTCCCGGGGCCTTGTCTGCTGGACCGGCATCGGAGGCCGTATGCGGTCCGCTTGGACGTTGTCTTCTGCTCCCCCACAGCGATACACGGTCCAGACGACGCAGCACAGGCTGAAGGAGGGTGTTGATGTACATATGGAGCCATTCCGCCATCTAGAATCCATGCAGTAGAAGAGTCAACCTTCCCTTTGCACCAATGGAGTCGACATCGCTAACAAGCTCCTTGACGCTGATCGCGACGCTAGTCGAGGCAGCCGGAAACCATCTGAGCACCGATGTGAATGAACGGATACTAACGGAGCACCTGCATGGATCTGACCTCTCAACCGACGCCGGTATTGCGAGGCTGGCGGACCGCATCATCGACGCGGCAGAGAAGCTCTGCACTCTCCTGGAGCCAAGTCATCTGATCCTGGCAGATCATTTCCTCGGTACCGTGCATGTTCTCGCCACAAGACAAACAATGGCATGCTGATGGAACTCTTCTAGGCTATGTGAGCACGAAATGCTTGGTGGGAGCCGTTGAGTCTGGTGTTCCAGATGTTCTGGCTCAAGCACCTTGCTCACTCCAACAGCTCGCCCAGGCGACGGCAACGCACGAACAGCGTTTGCGCCAGGTCATGAGGCTGCTGTGTAGCAACGGAATTTTTTCTTTCGACGAGGACACCGCAATGTACTCCAACAACCCACGGTCCGATCTCCTGCGCAAGGATAGCAGCGCGCCGTGGCGCCACTGGGTGGATCTCTACGGCAACGAGTTCTACGACATCGCGCGTGGTATCCCCCAGTCGCTCCAGAGGTCCACGGCCAGGAGCGCAGCTCAGTGTAACTTCAATACGGACGAAGACATGTTTGCCTATTTCGAACGGCAAGGATGGGTTCCGCGCCTGCATCGCACCTTGGCCAGCGGAATGGAAGCCATGGCTGCTGGTGTCGTGGCAGATTATCCATGGGCCGAAGTTGCGGACCGAACTGTGATGGATCTTGGGGGCGGTGGCGGAGCGCTTATAGCTACACTCTTGCGTGCTTTTCCCGGCATGCGTGGAGGTATCCTTGACCTCGCCGGCGTCATTGACCACACACGGCCATTCTTTCGCGAAGGCGGCCCGTACGTCGACTTGGCAGACCGTGTATCTGACCAGGACCTGCAAGTGGGCGACTTCTTGCAGCAGGTGCCGAGCTACGAGGTATACACCATCAAGTGGTGTCTCCACGATTGGGAGGACGAGCAAGCTGTCCAGATCCTGAGAAATGTCCGCTCGGCCATCGTGCGTACCGAGACGTCTCGACTGGTCATTCTTGAAGCCGTACTCCGTAGCGAAGGGAGGTCGGCGCGCTTGGCCCGCTACGGAGACATCAATATGATGATGACGGCGAAAGGAAGAGAGCGCACCGAAGGTGAATGGCAAGGCCTGGTACGGACCGCCGGTTGGCGGCTCGCCGGGATTCATCGCTTGCGGAACTCCTGGTTATGTGCGATAGACTTACGGCCCGCCGCTGAGAACCGTCAGAACATTTAGGATCGTCTGGAGTAGATTTGAATAGTTTTATTGGTGCTTCAACGGCAGTACACGACCGACTACCTGCAGAGTTGAGTTCATCTTCTCGAGTGCCTTGAAATCTACAGCAGCGGCCCAGAATTCCTCGTCGGCTCTACAAGACCCTTCCGTATTGTTTGCAGCCATGACTTCGGTGGACATGAGAGTCGTCACCCAAGCAGGCGATCCAGACGGCCAAGACAACGAAACCATTGGTCGATTGGTCCTGTACGTAATCAAAGGTATGGCATCGAAATCTCGCCATGTTCCTTGGGCCAGGATCGTTCAAACAGCATGGAAATGCTTACCCGCCTCGGACATATGCACGGCTAACGACATTACAGCGGATCAAACATCCTACATCAACTACATCAAGCCCATCATCCTGGCAGAAGAGCTCCAGGTCGACTACACCATGTCCATCATCGATACCAAGACCGAGTGGGCGTATCGCATTCACCCGGAACGAATGGTTCCAGCCCTTCGCGACTACGATCTCGCGACCGGGCAAGTTGCTCGTGTGTTCGAATCCACGGCATGCCTTTACTATCTCGCCGAAAAATTCGACACGGATGGGACTTGGACAGGGCGTGGGCCCGCGGAGCGCGCCCAGGTGCATTCTTGGATGGCGTTGCAGACTGCTGGCCTTGGGTATGTGCTTCTATCCGTCACCTTGCGTCAGGTCTAATCTTCTGCGCTTAGTCCTACGGCGAAATTCTGGCTGTATTTCCTGCGCGGTTATCCTACACGTGAGAGTCCTGTGCAGCTGCCACGGACCATAGACAAGTAAGTCTTACTCATCAACAACCTTCGATTCGAACCAGCAATGCTGACGACGACTGTCCACAAAGGTTTCGCGAAGCCACCATGAAGCAATGGGATCTACTGGACGCTCGTCTCTCGCAGCCCGAGCACCTCTATATTGCGCTGGCCGGCCGGCCAACACTGGCTGATGTCGCATTTCTTCCCTTTGCAATGCCCGCGATCTTCGAAATTTTCGGCGTCGACATCAGCCGCTGGCCGAACATTGCTGCGTGGTCGACTCGCATGATGGAGCGACCGGCCGTGAAAAAGGTGCTGGACATGGCTCCCAACATTGGACAGTAGTACATGAACGTTGAAGACCAGTGCGTGTTCGTTGGGAAGTGTTTGGCACACTGATATGCTGGGTCGCTCGTTGATGGATCGCTTCGAAGCGAGTCTTCTTTTCCATTCTAGGTAGACCAAAAAGACACCGTATCAGGCAATGCAATCCCGTTCCATCCCACCATGCTCCAGCTGTTAGCGGTCGACTTTTATGCATGGTCAGCACAAATCGACCGTTTGCACGCCGAGATGTCTCGCCCAGACATGCTTGCGTCCTTATCATGACCATTCGCCGTTCCTCCAGACGAGCAACGTCGACGAGCCGTAATCTACTTCCAATCCACTTCCAGACCCAAAAATGGGCTTGAATGCCCAGTCATGGACGCACCACATCGCATGGAAGACCACATATGCGACAGTACGCCATACTTTCCGAGATCTACCGGAGACATCGACCGAGGATCGGACGGCATAGGCGAGAAGACGCACTTGTTTGCGTGCGACACTCAAGAACATCCTCGCGCCGAGTCGCGAAATCCAACTATCGCTAGCCGTATAGTATGGGATCGTGCGGAGGTACTCTTGGTACGGTTGTGGTAGAGCATGCTCTGCCGCCCCCTCTTGTAAAAGACGCTGCGAGCGAATGAGTGTATGCACTGGATTGATAGTGTAGCATGTATGCAGCCTTACCAGGTATCGTAGACTCGGAGCAGCGTTCGGCCGCTTCGGATGTAGAGCCACAAGAGTCCACATTTGGATGGACGTCGATTCGCTGCCAACCGGGACGCCCTGAATTTGCAACTCGCGGTAGCCTACGCCACCGCCTTCGCTCGCGATCAGACGAGCATAGCCCTCTGCGTTCAACCTGTATGCGACACCGTGGACGTCTGGCGGGCAGATGGACGCCGCGTCTTGGCCGCCGTTATCATCTCCACCTCTACGACGATACTGACAGATGCTCGCCATTGATGGCTCGCTGTACGGTATCCCGTAAATATCAAAGGTGAGCATATAGGATGGCGCTCTGACGGGAATGTGTTCCAAGATTCCGAGTCCGCGAGACGTCATGACGCTCGTCTTCATGTTGGACCCGTAAGCAAAGTACCAAATGTCGTGAAAGAGGTCCATAGCGTCCGCTGGCTGCATTGTGGGGCCCTGTGCCATCGTGGGAAGAGTCGAGATCGTGCCCTTGAGAGACGTAGGCTATTAGGCGGTCGTCTGGATGTCCGAAAAGTCGCCCGAAGCTCTCGGAAGCCGACAGTCGGGCACCGTATTGGTTGTTCGGCCGGAGTGTCTGGCATCGGAATACAAATCCGCAACAGTAGAAGCGGCTTGGTGCAACGACAACTCGTTGAGGGCATGCTGAAGATGATTGCCATACTGATGCTTGTTGCTTGCGCTGCAATCGCTCTGATCTTGTCGCTTTTCGCAGTGGTGTTGCGGCCCCTATACCGTCCCCACGGAGATGCCTCGCCTTCGACAGAGCTACTGTCTCTGATTGTGGAGGTATGTTGCAAGGCCAGTACGTGAATACTGCTGCATGAAAGTGACCCGTATGCAGAGTGTCTTACGCAGGAAGCATCGCGTCGCCAGCCTGGATGGATCCCGAGAGATACCGACCTGCACATACCAATGGCCCGATGGACAAGGAGACAGGGCAAAGTTCTTGGAGGGTGGGACAAACTCAGTCCACTGGGAAGAAGCACACGGTCCAATCTATCGCCTATGGTCTGGAATGCGTCCGGAAATGTAAGTTGTCAAAACAGAGAATCGAGGGGCGTTGCGCTACTGACTTCATCTCAGTGTCCTGACCCAGCCGCACCAAGTCCAAAGAGTCTTCAAGGACTCTGCGAATCATATCAAAGCCCCCGCAAACAACTCTGGTTGTTATATGGATAAGCTGCTCGGTAGCTGCCTGGGTTTGATTAGCGGGAAGTCCTGGCGTGCTTTGAGGGATGTTGTGGAGCCGCCGTTCGGGCACAAGGCCATGGGATCATTAACACGGGAGATCGAACGCCAGGTCGGTGAGCACATACGGAAGCTGAGCACTACAGGAAGACCAGCTCATGGACGGTTGCATCCGACTGAGGATCTCAAGATGCTACCTTTTTGGATCCTGTGCCGCGCCATTTATGGCCCACTGCCTCTGCACCTGGTTGAGCAGATAGAAGCAATGATACCACTCCGTGAGGCTGCCTTCCGCCGGGTGATCTCGGGTGGGATCCATCGCTTTTGCTTCTTTCGATTCGTGTCCACACATGCTCGCGACCAACTCGTTCGGTTGCAGCGAGATTGGAGAGCATTCAACCAATCTGCACTGGAGTATGCTCGCATCCACGCCGAAAAAGCTCCCATCATTGCCATGTGGGACGCCGTGGCCGAGGGGAAAGTTAGCGAGGTGCAAGTACTGCAAACCCTGGATGAAATGCTGTTCGCGAATCTGGACGTGACCATCGGCGGCCTGTCTTGGAACTTTGTATTTCTGGCAGCAAGTCCTGCCGATCAATCTCGCCTCAGAGCGGAAATTCTCAGCGCGAACAAAGAAGGCTGCCTCGAACAGTATGTTCAAAGCTCTCATTCGCACCTGGGCCGGTGTGTCCTTGAGTCGAGCCGTCTCAGACCGCTGGCGGCATTCTCTGTGCCGCAGTCTTCGCGTTCCACGGTGGTTCTGGACGGCTTCGTGATCCCCGAGGGGACCGATTTCATCGTCGATACCCATGCACTCAACATCCGCGGTAAGCTTTGGAGCCCCGACAACCTGGAGTTTCGTCCCGAGCGGTTCTCGCAGCTGAAGCCCACCGACCTTCGCTACGCGTTTTGGCGATTCGGCTTCGGCCCTCGCCAATGTTTGGGAAGACACATCGCGGATCTCATCATTCGTCACACCGTTGTCCAAATCGTGCAGCGATTCGAGCTGGCCATTCTCGACGACAAGGCATGGGAGAGGGACAAGGCCGTGTGGATTTCCTGCCCCGATTTTGAATTGTCATGTCGCGGTCTGGATGTTGGAGACAGCGAAGAAGGAGATGATCCTCTCGCGATATGTGACACCCACAGGGCGGTGTGCCCGGGACAAGTATAGCTATAGCAGAGAGGGACGATTTCGCAGGTGGTGTATGGTGTGGTGTTGCAAAATTGAATTCTTTTGCCTCAGGCTCCGAGGGTTAGTCGTTTGCTCTGTCAACAGCGGCCGGGTGGTCCCGTCCGCTCCTTCTTCGTCCCTCGCTCCCATCTTCCATCTCCATCTCACTCGACACTCGACGACATCTTCCAAACGACACTCGCGGACACGGACACGGCACGTACACTCTCGATTGATGATGCACCGGCTGCTCGGTAAAAGGAAGGTGAAGACAGTCCATACGCTATTCTATTGTACGCGCACCAAACAGAGGCTGGAGAAGCAAACATGCAGCATCGTGCTTGCCACACGGGTTTCCGGTCGGACCGCAGAACCAGTGTCTCCGGCCATCGCCCAACAGCGAGCTTGGACTGACCGAGCCTCTGCGCTGCATTGTCTAGCCGTATAGTTGAGCAGAGAGGTACCCACTCACCCCGCCAGCACAGAGTGATCCACTTGCGATGGCCTGCGCCACAGCCTTCAAGAATGTACTGCAATCCCCAACCGCAAAGACGCCCGCAACGCTCGTGGCGTGTGTCATCTCGCTGACTTGGATGTTGCCATACTGGTCCAGCAGCAGTCCGAGCTGCTCGACGAAGCCCGATTGGACCTTGGCTTCTGGACGATGTGCCTAGTCCGCCACGAATCAGCCCGTGCCCGTGACGCGCGCCATCAGATCCAGTATACTTACCAGGAAGCCTTCTGTCGTCTCCTCTCCGGATTCGTACTCCAGAGAGACCTCGGCGCCATTTTCCGCCTTGCGCAGCCGCACAATACGTCGAGAGTCTATTTTGAAGATCGACTCATCTCCAATAGCCTGCTTGAGCTGAGCAGTCATACTTTCGTCGCCGTTGGTGTAGAGGGTGACGCTATCAGCGAGTCTTCTCGCCATACGCGCCGTCATGAGCGTGGGCGCTGGTCCCATGTTCTTGCCGATGGCCAGGACCCCAACCGAGGCCTTTCCGCGGTCTTCATACCCATGGCAAAACAAGCATGCGAAACTAGAATTCCGATCGAGTCAGCATCGGCGCTACGAGTAGGCAGGAACAGGGCCACCACGCACATTCCTGAAGCCCAGCAGTCGGAATATCCCGGCAATACATCGTTAGGATACAGAATCTCGGATCCCGTTGCCAGCACAACCGTTCGGGCGCTCCAGGCCTTTCCTTTGGCGTCAACCAGTCGAAAATTTCCTTCTGCCGTCTTCACGATGTCCTCCACTGCCGTCTGTTCCCAGTGCACTGTGCTGTACGTGTCAAGGATATTGTGCCTCGCCGCCTCCCGAAATTCGGACGGTGTCTTGCCATCCCAGGTGACGAGATTGTGCAGGCTCGAAGCAGCATCGTTGCCGTACTTCTCTGAATCGAACACGACCACCTGGTAGAGATGGCGAGCGAGGCCGAGCGCCGTTGACAGTCCGGCAGGTCCACCGCCGATGATAGCAGTGTCGAGAATTTCTTTTCCCGGAGTGAAAGCCATGATAGCAGAGTTGATTGGACCAACAACCGCCCGTACAGGAATTGAAACAACATTAATATCAGTCTCGTTCTCCTTCTCGTTCGGGCGGGCTCCGAAAACCTCCGGATTCATGCTCGGAGGCCGTGTCTTCTTAAGCGGGCCGATTAGACATCGGCTTGCACGCGAGGACAGGGGCACAGCATTATTGCCGGAGTTTCCATAATATATGGACGGTAGCAATGTCTTGTGAACTACGACCGAAGCCCACCAATCATTTCGTGGAACGGACCTCAGCGCAAAGCCTCCTCGGAACCATGGACCCAGCACGTTATCTGATCACTTGGGACGTACGAGCTCCCCTCTGCATGGCTTTCCAGTCCCTGCTCACGGCCGTGTTGATCTGGACCACACCAAAACATTCCATGATTCGATGGGCCACGCTTCCCTTTTTGATGTATTTGGGCTACATCTGCACAGCGACTGGACCAAACTTCAGCCTACAGACGACACTGTTCATGTGCTTCACGGTCGGTGGCTATATCAACGCCCTCCATTGTATCAACTTTCTATGCCTGTCGCCGCTTGACCATGTCGCCATGCGCGAGGAAATGCGGAGATGGCAGTCCGGCGAGCAGGAGAAGGGAGCAAGCGACGAACACGATCAGAACCTGCAAGACACACGTTCTGCTGAGAAACATCACGAGGAACACTCGTGGGTCTACAAGATATATTTCACCACAGCTGCCCTATGGAGCCTTCGTGGCGTCGGAACGGCGTGGCAACCCAAATCAATCCCGCAATTTCCCGCTGGTCAGATTCCCGGGCGCGCCGCATTCATTCGGCGCCAGGTCATACTCATTTTCTTCACATACTGCTTGGTTGACTGGATCACCAGTCAAAAGCAGACTCCCGAGGCCGCTGTCGGTTGGGCCGAAGGCAAAGAGTGGCTATGGTTGGCTCGCAACCCGCACAAGGTGACAGCCCAAGATCTTGTCGCGCGTGCACTGGCTACCTTCATGTCGTGGTTTCTGCTGGGTCGACTGATGCTGGAAATGTGGCACCGGATCTTCTCGGTCATCTTCGTCGGGTCTGGCATATCCGAGGTTCGACAATGGCCACCTTTGTGGGGTTCTTACAGTGACTGTTTCACGCTGCGACGATATTTCAAGTAAGTCGCACTTCCGAGCTGCTTGGACCCGGGTGTTCCATGGCATAGATGAGCTAACCGACCCTGGCAGCAAATTCTGGCACCAGTGCAATCGCATACATCTGCAAGGCGTGGCAAGCTTTACTGCGCGTGACCTGTTGGGTCTCGGGCCAGGAATCCTACGAAGATATACAATCACCATTCTCGTGTTTGCGATCTCCGGCCTGTACCACCGCCTGGTGGACAATCTCATGGGCATTGACTGGCACAAATCCGGCGGGCTCACGGCTTTCCTTTTGATTGTGCCTGGGATCTTGCTGGAAGACTTTGTGCAAACCTGCTGGAATCGCGCCGCCGCTCCGAAGAGGCTTTCGGCCAAAGCGCGCTCCCTTTTGGAGCGAATCGTGGGCTATCTTTGGGTCTTTTCGTGGCTTATGCTGGTCACTCCCATTTACAACTATCCCATCATGCGGATTGACCCCGACAACTCTCTCAAGTTGTACGTCATCCCGTGGAGCCTAGTGAACTGGCTTCGGCAATGGAACTGATGGGGAAGTGACTTCGTGGCGAGCATTGTTGATCATATTCGAGCGATTCTCATGTGTATTGTCGCCCGCTCTCGAATGGGACCCTTGGTCTCAATGGTAGAATTCTCAACTCAATACCATATTACACTGCAAAAGAATCAATTACGTGGACGACCCCGTTTGCGACCAGCAAGTCCTCCACCTGGATCCGAGCACCGTTCACATAAATGCCACTGGCGTCTTGGTCGATTCGTATCTTTGCCCCACTGAGGGTCGTCCACGTCCCGACCGCAAGCATATTCGAGTACAAGACCTCTCCCGGAATAACGTGAGATTGCAAGACGTACGCCAACAACTCTTGCCCCATGTCGCCTCGGCTGAGCTTTGCCTGTTCGAAGGCCTCGTTGGAGGGTACCAAGACGGTCAGATTCGACTGGAGGTCAAGCGTAGTCGACAGGTTGGCCGCAGTGAGGGCCTGGCCGAACGAGGCAGCCATGAAAGCATTTTCAGCGATGACGGACGACAAGCTGCTTGGTATGCCCATCACAGCGTCAATCACCTGGAGAGTGCCACCGGCGAAGCATCGGTCCTTTTCAGATGGATTAGGCAGGACTCACACTTCTGATCTCGTGGATGCATACTCACCTTCTGTACCACATGGGCGGGGCTTTTGGCATCGGTCGAGACTTCCAGCGTGTCGTAGATGCTGCGCACCTTGACGACTTGACCGCCGGTGACATTGGAAACGGACTCGTCCGTCAGCACCGTGTGCAGAAACCATGTCTCCCCCGGGCGGAACTCGGGGCTGTAATGGGCGCCGACGACGATATGGATGTCGAAGATGGCCGAGAAGACGTCCAAGCGGGAGAAGAACTGTTGATAGGTATCCTGATGCGCATCCGCGAAGCGCGCCAGTGCCTCGTTGCTCGGGGCGAAGCAGGTGACGTTTGTGACGTTTGCCACGGCCGCGGCGTACTCCGGGAAGCCGTGGATGATGGTCGCCAAGGTTGACAAGTCGGGAGTCTGGTCGATGAGCGCGAGCAAAGAGGAGTCGACTTGACCTCCGAGAGTGTACGGCAGCAAGAAGGTGCCGACGGCAAGGAACGAGTTGATCTGCATGTTGACCAACCAGCTTAGCAGTATAGATGGCTATCTACAATTCTCGTTTTCCTAGTCGACTATAGGGCTGGGCTGCCCTTAAGTACCTACCCACCAGAGGTGCGAGGCGAGTACTTCTTCTCGGTCACCGGTAAGCGGACCGCTGAATCTGGTGTCCAACGGCTGACCAATGAGAGGGCGGAGAATTCCATCAAGTTCTTTGTGACTTGGCATGGCTGGTGAGGGCGACGGAGATGATGGCGGTGACGAGATGAGGGCGGTGCGGCGTGTGTAGTGTATCCTGTATGATGCCAAGTCGATCAGCGTGTGCATGCGCCGAGTGGTCGCTTCGCGCATGTGCGACGTGCGAGTCGGTCGGTCGGGGAGCCAGCAGCAGTAAGTCTCCTAGGCTGGTGTTGTCAAGATGCTTAGATCGTGGCCGGGGCTAAAGAGTCTTTGATTGCGAGCGGAGGCATGGTGCCCTGTTGTTGTTGATGACAATCTCACGACTGCCAGCGGCGCGGTGCATAAGGTGGACTTCGTCCATTGATTCATGTCTCTGCAATGGCGCGTATGCTATGTCGACCGTTGCAGAAGATGCAGTTGAACAAGAAATGAGGTCGATGTCCTGAGGCAAGACATGCCAAATGACTCGATGCTTTGGACCGGACAGAAGACGTTCCCGTGATGTGCTGTGAGATAGATCTGTGCCGGAATGAACTCAATCAATCATTTTCCAAAACCAATGTTTCGAATTCTCACTTGCCATTCCTGCTGTTGACCTCTACCTGATGTTATTCGCTTGAGTCCAGCAGGTCGCGAAATGTCCAATATCACGAAAGCCCGCTAGCAGGTTAAATCGCATATGTTATGACCAATCGATATGCACATGTGGTATCAATCGTCCCGCCAGCATCTTGAGACAGTTGTGAGACTTTGTAGTATTCAATCCAAACATGACCATTGTCCCGGAAAAGCCTCATTTAATGCGCCATACCTCCTTGCTTTTGTCCCGCTCATTCTCGTTGAAGCAACACCCCTAATCCCATGAACACCAACATTGCTGTTTTCAACCATGGGTACTCGCTGAGTAGGATGGTAACGTAGCCGACAAAAGGTATGAATCCGAATACACTCCCGACGACATCCTCCTTGCGATTCAGGTAGCTTTGGCCGCGGGCATATAGTTGCGTGTCGTCTGCAGCGTTGTTGTCTCCTTTCGTGAGCAGTTGTAGGGGTTCACTCCTTGAATGGCAGTCAGTGCGTGTCGCAGACTGGCCCATCTCAACATATGCTTACCCTCCGCCAAACCTCCTAACGACCCTGTGCACAATCGGAATGTCCTTGCCGCGAACATTGTAGACCACAATCTCGCCTACTTGTGTGTCCATACCGCGATTCCAGAGGAATAGCAGGTCTCCTCTTTGAAATGCCGGCTCCATGCTGCCTGAGAGTACCACGACGATGGGCGACGAAGAGTCGGTTATGACTGAAAGACCTTTCCAGAGCATGAAAGCTGTTGACAGCACCAGTGCGAAGTTTAGGACCGATGCGGCCAGTTGGCGTGGCTGGCTGCCCAGGGAGGCCAGAGCGGAGAGCATGCTGGGCGAACGATTGGTTGGTCCTTGCCGGATTGGCTCGATTGGTATTGATTTGCTTTGCGGTCAGGTCCCCGCGTAGTCAGTGAGGGAGGTGTGTTTAATGTGAAGCTCACATTGGAAACGGCAGGTCAAGCTGGGTGCAAGCTGTCACTTTCGGCCTCAGGCTGCAGTATTGACCAGGGTCTGTTTCACTTCACTTCGTTCGCATCTTTAGCATGTGATCGCTGACTGCAAAGCAAATGCAGAGCTCATGTAGTCTCTGCCGTCATTCCAGATGCGAGGTCTGACCAGTCGATGACTTGTCCGCATGGCCGCGGATGAGAAACGAGCTCAGTCGCGCCGAAAGCATGCAAGACCTGGCGTCCGATCTCCGACAGGTAGAGGTAGGCAGGATACAGACAGGATAGGTGAGCGACCTTTCATCTCACACCGCATGCAAGCAGTGAGACCATCACATGCGTATCAGTCGCAACGTTGGGGGCACTTTCGTCTCTGTATCTCCAGTCCAAAACACCGCCTCTTCTTCCTTCCTTCTTCACCACATTCCTCAAACAAGACAATCACGAACACCAGCTATCGCAATCATGGTCACTCCCACCATTGGAAAGACCTACGTCGCGACCCGCCAAGGCCACACATGGCCAGTCGTACTCTGCGACGCCAGCGCCACTCCCCGCGGGTTCCAAGAAAGCCGCCGCGACGACAGCCACCTCGCAGCAATCCAACTCGGCCGATACAAGTAGTAAGCGACACCCCCTCCAACCTGTGAGACTCCGCATAATTACTCACACACTCTAGCATCTGGGTCTCCCCCCAGTACCTCAAAAGGTACAGAACCGGTCGAGACTACCTCAAAGACACACCATCGTCCGGTGAAAATACCTCCTCCATCTCCGAAAACGCCCTACAAAAGCAACGCGAAACCGCTTTCAACCGCGACGCCCCCGAATTCCGCAACGACAAGTTCTGGCAAAGATTCATCATGGCAAAGTCGGAGGCACGGGAGATCACCAAGGAACAACGACGCAACGACTTGTGTCAACCAAACGGTACCGATCCTTAGCATTCTCTCCATGACATCCGAAGCTTCCAAGAGCTGATCGACTGCAGACGACTCGACTTCCCAGATCAATTCCTCATTAGGCAAAAAGATCGCCGCTCTCGACACTTCGTTATCGACGCCAGCTCTGGTCAAGCTAGCGGAGGAATTCTGTGCGCTCCCGGATTCGAACGAACCGTCCAATTTGGAGCTGCAGGATTGGATCGTCGACCGGATGATGGAACGCTGGATCGGATTGAGAAACTCGTATCGTGATGATCTGAACCGGATCTTTCGTGGCCACAGCACGCTCAAGCAAGCCGTACAAGCGAGGTTGGAAGCTCTGGAAGTCAGCAAGAGGACTGCTTCTCAACTTTGATTACGGCCATCATACACATCGACAATCCCTACGCAGGTTGAGCAGCATGAAAAAGTTATCGACAGTGCACCACAATTATTAATTCGACCGTGACAATTCATGGGCTATAATCGTGCACTAATCTACAGCAAAGCCATGTACACCTCAATTCCATACCACCGGGGATCTCATCAATCCCTTCCTAGACGTACCACTCAATGGGCCGCCATATGCAATCATAGTACATACTTCTCAGTCGACTTCTCATGATCCACAAGTTCTCTTCTTGTCAAAATGAAGAGAGCGTCGATCTAGCCCCATCCCATCAAACGCCGTGCAAACTTGTCCCATATTCCCCTGGCTTTTCCATTCCCCTCTGTAATGCACCTCGCCCATCGCTCATAACTCCTGAAATATGTTGGTCAAAACCAACGCCGAGTAGCGGCTCGCCCGTTATTCGTAGGTATTGCTGCGGGCTCTCGACAAACATTAATCCTCCCATCACATCATAGCTCCCATCGGGCTACGAGCCTGCCTCTGATCCTGCGAATGCGCAAGGTTGAGCAGCATCGACTCGACTTGAGGCGCCGTCTTGATCCATGGCAGAGACCAGATATTGTTCGTCTCATTCTTGACCAACTCCAGCATCATGACAATGAGACCCCACGGATGCGGGCGCGGGACCATCAATCGCTCACACAAGACACGCATGATCTGTTCTTGAACCTCCTGCGAGCCGGTGCTGAACCAGTGCTGCATCGCCGTGGAGAAGTAGTGTGTCATGGCGTTGACGTAGCGGATCTGGTTCGTCATCGCCGACACGAGATGGTAGCGAGCTTTCGGACTGCAGACACGGAGCAAGCGTTCAAGCAGCCGTGCGCCACTGCTGGCAGAAGAGAAGACCGAGGCCACGTTTGTCTGCTGGATCCCGACGTAGACGACCAATGCGTTCACGGCCAGAGCGTTAATATGGCCATCGGCAGGGTCGATCTGGGCAAGAACGGTGTCGAAGTCGTTCTCGTCGCCACGATTGCCGGCGATACGCTCGACCTCAGCCAGAATATTGACGTCTTCCATAAATTCGGTGTAGTCCGGCTGATAGAGCGGATGTTGGCGAACCTGCTCCAAACGATTGATCTTCAATCCAGGCGTGAAAGGATCGGGCTGCTCGTTGAACACAGCTCGCGTGACGGCGCTGTTGACAATGTTCTGCAGCTGGAGGCACTGCAGAGGGACGCTTGCGTTCAAGACCGTGTGGTTTTGAATCAAGAAGTCGGGAAAGTCGTGGTGGAGCATCGTGAAGAAGCGCAGAACACCGCGATAGAAGTCTTGCGCAACAGCGGGCGAGTCTGGCACGCACAACAGATCTCCCAGATTAAGAAAGAGCGCGGTGATGAGCTTCGTAAAGATGTTCCATCCACCAGCGCGTTTCTGGGCGTTTGGTCCAGTCAGGAAGGCCGGCACGAACAATCGGTGGCTCAACAGCGCCAACCACGCATACATGAAGCCTGGGAAATATCGAGGCTGCAGAATGAGCAGTGCCGTTGCAAACGCCTTGTGCAAGTCCCATTCCTGTTCTGGCGAGAGCTGGTCGCGATGATCGTGAAGCTCGCAGAGCAAGGTAGAGAACAGTCTGAAGTAGACTCTGCCGTTCCAGTGTTCGCGCTGCTTATTGTGGTGGTCATTCATCACCAGGATGACGAGGCGAAGCATGGCCTCCAAAGACTTGGCCTTTTTGGTGTGCGGATCATTCTGGGGGGCCTCCTGAAAGACGACCATAACAACAATCAGTTTGGCAAGGGCATCGATAGCGACGTATGCCTGATCTTGGGTGGCGTACGGCATGTTGCTGATTCTATCAAACGCCGCGCATGACATTTCCAAACACGAGCGGAAGAAGGTCATAGCATCTTCGGGTCCTGAAAGAACATGTTTCTCATGCAGCTGCTGGGCGAAAGCGAGGAAGGATCTCTCCGGCACTTCCTTGCGCTGCAGTCGGATCCATTCTTCGAAAAGGTACTCCTGTTGGTCGTTCTTGTTGGTGTCGGATTCCGGGCTAGGCATGCCGTTGATGTGCCTCGCAGGCGTCTGAAGCTTGGTCATGATTTCCTTGCCGAGCTGGAGGTCCGAGTCTTCGTTGAGCCACTGGCCAAGCGCTTCGTAGCTGAGGACGAAGTCGGTCCGCAATGCCACCGGGGACTCTCCAAGAAGCATCTCATCGAGAATGTCTGACAAGAATGGCAAGACCATTTCGCGGCGAGACCTGATAGCCTTTGACACTTGGGTATCGATATGCTGCAAGTCCATCAAGCCCTCGTTGTGCAGTGACGCTGTAGCCGCCGCGTTGAAGATTCTGTCATCCTCGGAGGTGGCAAGCTGCATTGTGACCTGGCGACCGGCAGAGACCGACATCCGGCAAAGCTGCATAAGCAAGCGCACGAACACTTCGATTTCCAGGCGCTTTTGAGCATCCGCGTAGATGACGCCGAGGCAGTGCCCTCCTGCACCCGTGGCAAGAGTGTCTCGCTGCGCCGGAGAAGTGCTCTCGATGAGGCCTACGAGCTCACCATAGATGCGGCGAATCGCTGAGCCTTCACCAATCTCTCCGATGTGCTCCTCTGTAGCCTCTCGTGAGCATTGCTGAAGATCTTGCATAAGCTCGATGATCCGCGCAGCAACAACACCGCTGTCCATGTAGCCATTGATCTGGTGTTGAGGTGGACCCGCCTGCATTCCCGGGATACGCTGCTGCTGGGTCTGACGAGGCATTGCTGGAGCCTCGGCTGGGGTCGCAAGGCTTGGCAAGTATCCATCAGACAGAACATCAGGAAGCTGGCGATTGCTGTCCTGAGACGCATTCGTGGCGTGGGCTGTTGGTGCAATGCGTGCTTGGCGACCGAAATCATCGTACAGTGCCAGCTGCTGTCTGTTGAGGCCGTTCTGGTCCTGACGGAACGGCTCGGGAATGAGCGTAGACCAGCGGCTGACTGGCGCGATCGCGAAAGGCTCGTTTGGCCGTTGTTCGCTGTGTAGTCTTCGATCCTCGCGAGCTGACTGGAGTTGCAGGTCGATCTCAGCCAAAGAGTGGTTCTCGGCAGCTGACTCAACAAGACTGCAGACCGTATCGATGTTGTCGTTGACAAACATCAGAATCTGGCCTTCAGGAAGTTGTTCAGGCAGACTGCGCGACGCCAGAATGCGAATGTTGTTGGTGATGCTCATGCGCAGCGGCTCCTTGCAAGTCACTAGTGCGAGACTACCGGACAGTGCCTTGACAACGGTGTGCGCCGAGCTGATCATCTTCTCCTCGTCGCCCTCGGTGATGAAGTCCTTCTGAATGAGCTCAGATGTCGAGATCGATGCGATGGTAACGGAACGCTCGACCACAGGCGCAATGATCTCGTAGATAGCTTGTTGAGCCGCGTTGACGAAGATGTTCCGCAGCTGTTGCTGAGTGATGTTGCCCACTGCAGTTGGAATCTGCAGCATATTGCCAAGATCGGGAACGGCTTGGATGACCGCGTCTGGTGAGAAGCGCTCATTCGGCCCTCTCTTGGACAAGCCCATAAGAGCCATGTCTCCGAAAGCATCTGGTCCGCCATCAGGAATGTATTGCTGCAGCATCGCCGTTGTCTGTTCCAACGTTGGGCGTCCACGAATGATCTCAAGTGGTTCGACCTTTTTGATGTCCACGCCAAATTCTCGACACAGCATCTCAATCTCGAACTTCATGTTGAGCTTCAAGTCCATGAAGTGGTAGAGCTCGCTGAAAAGACCCAACAGCTCAGAGATCCAGGGGTTTGGGGGCTTGAACACCTTGGAGTGTGCTGCCTGGAAAAGAGCCTTGCATGCGAATGGAACTGCCACCAGCAGCCGCTGGCTGTCGTAGCCCTCAATCAGGAGATCTTTGATCGACAAGTTGCGATGAAGAATGGGCTGATCGCGCGCCAATGTGATCTGGCCCAGCCAGCCGGCGAGGTTCTTCATGGTAGCTCTCTCGTGCTGATTGTCCATGGTGGACTGGGAGTTGAGCATCTTCGCGCAGCTGATGTACGTCTCTCGCAAAACCTCGTTCCAAAGCAATTTCCGGTTGAAGTTCTCGAGCAACTGCAGGTACAGCCATTGGAAATTCGGCTGCGATTTTGCAAGATCTTCGACCAGGTAGTGGGCAAACCATTGAGTGTACTTCTCCTCCAGAGCGCCCTCGATCTCCTTGAACTTCTCATCAAAGTTGCGCTTGGAGACGTTGTTGAGCACGAACATGACTTTGTCCGACACATCTTCGTCTGGATCCTCGTAGTAGTCCGTTCGGGAGGGCGGATCGATCTGAATAGCATTGAAGGGAGGAGGCGTCGAGTCGTCGACGGACTCATCGTCGAAAACGCCGTTCGTGATGCCATTAGCTCCATCGCCATTCAGCTCGACGTGCTCTTGCTGCAACTCCTTTGCCGCATTCTCAGCAGCAGCAATAGCTGGTGTGCCTCGCAGACTAGGAGTCTGCAGGATTCGCTCGACCAGTCTGGGCCACTCCTTGAGCCTGGGAAGAACATGTAGGAGTGCCTGCAGTCCAAACCTGTACATCGGATCTTCGGGACCGTATTCCGAGACAGCCTCAAGAATCATGAAGATCGCAGCCTGCTCTGGGATGCCAGATAGAACATGGTAGGACACCAGACCGCCGAAGAGAACTGCAGTCGTTGCCAATGCCTCATTAGGGTACTCGCCGAAGCAGTTGTATTCTTCGAACAGGCCGAACAGCATTGCCGCGAAAAGCTCTTGGTCTGCAGGCTCGGTAGACACCTTAAGACGGTTCAGATCTGCCACCAGAGTGTCCGGAGTAGTCGTGCCGCCATACATGTCCTTGTAGCGCTCCTCCATATCCTTGGTAGCATCTTCCGGAAGGCCATTGCTCCGTGCTCCGTTGGCATCGATGATCGTATCCCTGTCGTCGTCCTCGCCGTAATTGAACAGACGCGGGTAGAGCTGGAGGCAGTTGCGATAGAGCGAGCCAACGCCTTCCTCCTGCACGGCTTCCGCAATGATAAGCAGCAGTGCGTGCACTGTCTTGACAGTCAAGGGAGGTGTTGACGGTGGAGTCCGCTCACGCTGCACCAAGGTCTCGTCGTCCATCTTGGCCTTTAAGAAGTCCATGATAGCGCGGGCGAAGTTGGGAGGTCCGTATTGCGCCACGTGCTGCTGTGCCCATTCTTCGAGGTTGCAGTGGCCTTTGCCATGAGCGTACATGGCAAGATCGACTGAAAAGCTGGTGCCTTGAATCGTGAGGAGAAGCTCAAGCCAGCCGTGCTCAAGGGCATGTTCGAAGATCAGGCTCAGGAGCATTGAATCGGTTGAGTAGAATTCCACCATCCTTGTAGCGATCCATGACTTGTCGTGCTGCCAGAGTGAGTGCATGACGAAGTCGTGATTGTCGTGCTGCTTCAGCAGGAATGGGTAGAAGAGCTGCTTCAGCGCCTGATCCTGGAGCGGTGCCCATGGCTTTGGTACCGCAGAAGCAGCGCAGACGAAGATTGTCATGTTCTGGTTGATGACTGTGTCGGGGATTCCTAGCATCTGGGCCAAGTTGTAGCTCTCCTGCGAGCGGAATATCATCGTGAACAACGCTTCTGTTGCATCGCGAGATACGAGAGGGTGCTTGATAGCTTGCTCGGCGAATGCACGCACGCTGTCCGACGCTGTTGCAAAGTCGGTCAAATCGAACGCTTGGCGCAGATTCGGAATCTGCATCACATCCAACTCCTCTGGTGTGGTCGATAGGAATGCCACGACAAAGCTGAGCTGAGCTTCGGGGTACTGCCATTGACCACCCCAAAGCGTCTGGATGTCGAAATTGGCATACTCTCGTGCCAGCGGCAGCAATGCATTGTACAGAGCGAGGAATTGCTTCTTCGTGATTCGTAGATGTTCCTTGTCAAATCCCTGCACGACGTCCGTCCAATCTATCTTCTGACCTGCCCGATGGTGCCGAACGGCTTCGACGAAGACACCTGGATTGAAGCTGTCGCCGTTCTGTGCGATCACCATGAGGAGAAGAGCATTGGCGATTTGAGGGTAAGAGATGTCGCGGGTCTCAACTTTTCCGAGCATGTCCTTGCAGGCATCCAGACTCGCAGTGGCAGAGGCGCCTGTCTGTTCGATTGTCTTGGCCAAGCGATTGTCCTGCGTCGGCGCGAGAAGCTCATCGAGGAACATGGCGGTCTCGACGGGTGGTGGCACTCGAGTACCCAGGCGCTGAATGTATCTGACCCGAATCGCATAAAAGAAATTCTCGCGTTGCTCTTCACCCCAATTCCGTGGTGGGAGCTTGATTAGACGCTCGACAATCGAGGCGAGTACCAATGGAGGCAGCTCTTGCTCGGCGTCGGCGGTTTGTGGGGATGCGATTGTGGAGAGGAATGTTTGGATGTTGGCGGTAAGGATGGCGTCAGCTATGAGATACCATGTCAGTGTTTGTCAGATTTGCAAAAGCCAATGGAAGTTGACCGACCTTTCGAGCGCAGGTCAGCTTTTGATGTTGTCCGGCACGACTGGACTAGTAGAATTTTGGCCACAGGGTCGAGACGGAAGTGCTCGATGAATGTTGAAAGGTCGAAATCGCGGAAGAGGTCGCCCTCGGTGGTGTCCAAAGACTGCGCAATTTTGTCCGCCTGCTGTGGATCTCTGGGCAGCTTTTGCATCTCCTCTAGCAGAAGCTGGTAGCTGCCTGGCTTCTCGCCCGCCGCCGGCGCACGTGGCGTGCCGGGGAATATTGTTGACGCATTGCTTTGCAGCAGACGCCTGAAGTATGTTGTGAAAAGCTCCATGCCGCTGTCATGGACCAGCTTCCTGATCTTATCCGCCTGTGTCTCCCACTTGACACGATCCGAGTCGTCTTTGATGGTGCTCAAGAGGATGTTCAATTGCGTGACAACCAAGCTTGAAAGCTGAACGTGAGGCCCCGTTGTGGCTGGTGGTGAACCGGTGCTGGATGGGATCGAGACCGAGGGTGAATGGCGCGCGAGCCGTGAAGGACCTCCGGCTGTGCTGGCACCACCGACCGACAGACTGGCGAGGGACGATGACAGTCGCGGACTTCCGGAGGATGTGATTGATCGGACGTTGCGAGAGCCGGGATGTGGTGAGACGTATGAGCTCGTGGATGAAGTCGAGGACTGCCGGCTAGTGACCTGGCGCTGGGCGGCGGAGAGTGATGGTGAGAACTGAGAGCGCAATGGACTGCCACTGGTGCTCGAAGGATGTGCGAGGCCAGCACTAGATGTGCTGGTGGTAGAAATGGGCGTCAGACCGCGACGCGCACCCTGCGGTTCGGACGAGCTGGAGGGGAGTCTCGTGCTGGGGCTTCGTGTGCCCGATGCGTAGTTGGCATTCGACGACGCAGAGGAATCCTGAGAGTGCGTGGTCGGAAGGTCGCTCATCGATACGGCGCGTACATTATTCGGAAGTGGCGGCCGTATGCGAGGTACTGATGTGGAGGTTGTGATGGTCGAGTGAGGTGCAGCTGTAGATGTTTCTTGAGGAGGGAGCGACCGAGCATCAATTTGCTTGGCATGTTGGCCTGAGATTTGGGTACAAAGACCAGAGCTTAATGGCGCTACAATGCCTGTGGAGGAGAACATACAACACATTCGAACATGTCCTATCAATCACAACAATTATGAAGACAACCGACTCAGTACCGCGAACATTTGGCGAAAGCTTTGTGAAAAGCTATGAAGACGCGACCTCGCAAGCTAACTGTGTACCCAAGTACAACACCCGATATGCAACACCAAGCTGCAGCGTGATCATGATGTCTTGCTTGTTGTGTTGAACCGACCTTATGCCCACCTTTCTTCTGCGGTCTCCAGCAATTGCACTGCCGCTGCATACCAGCAAGCCTCATGTGAAGCGTCGATCCATCACTTCAATGCCATCTCAAGCACATACTGGCCCTTTCCAAGTCATTCTGTCAATCATGCCACTCCCGCTCACTTCCATCCGCCCTGAAGCTCCGTGCTCAACGGATTGTACGGTGGCTGAGCGTTCTTGGCCTTGTTCTCGTCAAATACCCACACGCCTCCAGTCTGGTCTGACTCGAGGCTTCCGTGCGGCACTTCCTTGATCAGCTTCTCAAATGCAGGTAGACCGTTCGCTTTGCAGAAGAAAGTCCTCTCCCACTCTCGCCCCTCCGATGCTTCCTTTTTCCGTTGCGCACGCTGAAACTCCTCAATCTTCGTCTTCTCCTGCGATGTCAGGTTCATGTCGCCCTTCTGAATGGCCTCTGAGACCTTCAACCACGCACGGCGAGACTCGAGAGGATCCTGGTTCGCAATGTCCCTGACCTGGAGTGTTGACTTTGGCTCCTTCTTCGTATCGAGTGTGTAGACGACGTTCTTGCTCGAGTCCTTGAATGTGATGGTATCCGTCCAGCTTCCCTCAGCGGTAAAGAGGACGCTGCTCTTGCTCTTCTCCTTGCCGTGCGGATAGACGGTGGCGGTCACGGAATTCTTCGTGCCCGATACCCAACCGGCGCCAGAGTAGTCGATGCGCGAAGCATAGCCCGAAGATGAGACAATGTAGCTGCTCTTGTTGAGCTCGACGTATGGCGAACCTCGAATCAGGCCTTCGATGTGGAGAGCGGGAAGAGTAACCACATAGTCCTCATTCCACTGGTCGAGATGTAGAACACAGTGTCCGACCTGACGAACGTGGATCGTGCGTCCGAAGCTTGCCTTTTGCGCGTTGTATCCTTGAAGACGGACTCCATGCTTGTTGTTCCAGATGCTGTATGCGGTGACGGGTGGGTGGTGGGAGACTTGCTCGCTGACTAGTTGCGTCTCGCCGGACGCATCTTCCCATTTGCCCCTGTTGAGCGTTAGCTGTGTGAATGTCCATGTCTGACTGCAGTCAGCCTACAAGAATAGCTCTCCCAGAAATGGGTTGAGTGGCTTCTTCTCGCTTCCAAGCTTTTCATTGCGGCTGGCGTATTGTGACTTCAATGTGCTGAGGAACCATTTCAAAACGAGCGCCATACGCTTTTGCGGATCCTTCTCTGCCGCTGGGGCGACCAGGAGCTGTGGCATCTCCGCCCAGTATGCGGAGAACTCGGTGAGGGAGGTGTTCGAGACGATCCACGCGGGAGCTGTCATGGCGGAGAGATCGCCATTGAAAGACGACAGTTGCTTCAGGAATCCAGTCCATGATCCCTTCTGCGCAGGAGGCACGGCGGAGCTCTCTTCGGAAGACATGGTGTGGATGAGGTTCGTTTGTTGATCGGGGGCGAGTCGAGTCGCTGCTGTCGCACGCAGTCACTAGGACTAGGTAGAAGTGTGTAGGTTCGTTTGGCGAGGATGGAGTAGGTATTGGAAATTGGTTTTGTCACACGGAATCTGGTTCGACGGAAGTGGTTCGAGTAGATAAGGTTGGAGAAACGGACGTTCGTCTGCGTGGAGAACGAGTCGTGGGGCAAGTTTGAAGTGGGGACGGGAGTGGCTGCCCTGATCATCGTCATTTCTGGGAGCAACTTGGAAGCAAGGGTACCTCCTAAAGGGTAAGGTATTTACCGCACGGTGCCACTCCTCGCCTCTCCCACGTGCCGTCCACTGATGAGAACGAAGTATCTGAAGAGAACGAGATCTATGAATACCTAGTATGCGACGACATCGGACGAGATACAATGGTACACGATCACGATCTCGCCGATTGTTCAAAGCAAGGTACGACTGGGCTGACTGTATCTGCAAAGCAACAAAGAAATTTGTTCCATCTTCAAGGAACTCGTGTCCTCTTCATCAATCATTCTGGGCGTAGGGTATCTCTGCTGCTGTGTTCGCGTCATGCTGAATATCAATCTGTTGATGCCGCTTATTCCACGCGTTCACAAGGTGGCCTTGTCGGTCACTTTGTCCACAGGAGCTTCGCTTGCAACATCGTCTGCTTTCTCCTGCGCTGGCAATGCTTCATCGTCCGTCGACTCCGCCTCGACATCGTCGTCGTCATCAGCATCATCGACTTCTCCTTCGACCTTTCCGCCTCCGTCCAGGGCTTCGTTCGTCCTCGCAAGGCGAGCCTCCTTGCCGCGCTTGTGGCAGTACCAGAACACGAACATTAAGACTGTGAAGCATTAGCACTAACCGCAACATTTCCTCCGTGGCAGATAGACTTACTGAACACCGACAATGACATGACAACATTGGTCGTCGAGGCCAGGAAAGGAAATCGAGTCGTGATGAAGGAGACAGTGTTGCGCAGCATCGTTGCAACAGCACCTTGCTGGCTAATCAACTTCTTCAATCCGGGGATTTTCCTCTTTTCCTTCTTCTTTTCCTTTTCGTCTGTAGGAACAGTGCTGGCGGAAGCAGTCGCTCCTTGGGCTTTGAGGTGATCATCGGGCTTGTCGCCCGAAAGACTTGCCAGAAACTCAGGAGCTAAGCCAAGTCCCATCTTGGCGGGGAGGCTCTTGACCAAAGTCTGTACGAACGGTGGCATCGACTGAAATTGCTTCTCCAGCGTGGGTCCAGCATCCTTCATAAGCTTCTCCATATCTTCATATGCAGTCGGTCCTCCTTCAATTGTGTCCTTGAGCACCAAAGCGAAGCGCTCGTAGATCTTGTGCGTTTCACCAGAGAGTGCAAAGACGCGGTTATTGATACTGCTCATGTTGAGATTGTCAAGAAGTACCGAGACCTCCTTCTCTTGCTTCTCTTTCGTGGCAGCCTCGTCAACAGTTCCGTCTTCTTTGTAGACCAGCTCCGGTGTAGCGTCCTTGTCTTTTGATCGGTACCATGAACTGAGAGCAGGGATTGCCGGCATCGCAGGGAGAGATGGGAGGGTCGTAGCTGACGATGGTACATATTGCGATGCATACATGGCCCATGTCTGCTTTTGGCCGGTCTCTCCTTCGGTGGTCTGCTTCTCCTCCGCGTGCTTGGAGCCGTCACCCTTCGAAGGCACCAGAGCCGCCGGAATGTATGATGCCCATGTCCGTTTGTGGTCTCCACTATCCGTGCCTCCACTCGAAGTGTTCTGCGCATTCCATGATCTTGTTGCAGCCTCGGCTTCTTCTTGGCTTGGGAGGTCTAGAGTCTTGTCTTTCTCCTTCTTCGGCTTGGGCGCTGATGTTGCGGCACTGCCAGCGGCGTTGGCTGACTCGTCAATCGACAAATGCCTCTCCAAGAACTTCTCGTCCTCCTCTTTGAGCACCGGCTCCTGCGGATTGCTCTTTTGAAGCTCGTCCTGGTGTTTCTTCGCCCTTGCGAAGGAGGGTAGTGTGAAGTAAGTCGACATGGTTGATCTGAAGGCTCGTGTGTGGTTGATGTTGAAGAGAGATGTCGTTCCGACCTACCATAGAACTAAGTAAGCGATAAGAGCAGCACGTCACTGTTGCTGGAGCTCAACTGCGCTGCGCTGGCTGTCATACACTGCGATCATCGGCGAGACTTGGACGGCAGGCGGAAACCTCGCTGGGCTGGGACCGAGAACTTGGTTGAGGGATACAGTACGTCAGAAGCAGGGGTTCTGGCCTCGCTTGGCGACTTGACTTCACCTCTTCACTTGGAGAGATTGACTTCCACTCCCGCTACAACGACCTCATGAATTGCATCTGTTTTGAAGCGTCCGCCATCATAAAAATCTCTCATCAAACTTGTCAAAATCTCCCATACAGCCATTTTGATGTCTTGAGGACATGGTCAGATCTGCTCCACATCTCAACAGTCCAGAAAAACCACTGCTATGAGCGCACATTTGACAGAGATATTTCTCGTCTCAAAGAGCCTGAGCAATCGGTCTGGCGGGATACCCAAGAATCTCGCAGCGATAGCGTCGGGCATCTGTGGACCCCATTGCGTACTTTACACCAACGCTCTCCGCCGCGCTGTCTGCTGCTGAACCAACATGGCGGATATCAATGGCCTAGTCCTCTCCCGACTCGCCGGAGACGAGCATATACCTCGCCAGGTGAAGTGACATTTCATTGCTTCCGGTAAGATTCGCGCACGGTAAGAAGACCAATCACGGCGCACGCCGACTTCCTTGCTATCTTCTTCGAATAGCAGTACGCCGGCGTCCAGTCTCTTGTGATTGCACATGCGCGAAGACTCCCATGTATTCACGCTACGAGCAGTATGTCATGCGGTGATCAGAGGTCAGAGGTAGTAGTAATCATTTTTTCATTGCTTGGTCAAAAGCTTTCTACACTGACAAAAACGCCTTCATGACAACACTTTCTCGCACGAAAACCTCTCCTTCTCAATCAGCATCAGCGACACCTCTTATTCAATCAACATCAACAACATCTCTTCTCCCATACCTGCGTTCCTTCGACCACCACCAATCTTCCAACAAAATCTCTTGTTCCATTTTCACTTCCTCCTCCAACAACACTTCCTCACACCGACCATCGACACCACTTCTGACATCGTCACTCTCCTGAGAACGATTCTCAGCTTGACGATACTGCCCGTGCCCACGACTTCTGACTCATCACTCCCGCCCCGCGCTCAGCCGCCGCTACCCGGACGGCACCGCCTCTTAGCCAAGTCTCGAAGCACGCTTCAGCTCCACTTCTCCTTCTTCTACCTACAACAACCCCTCCACCTGCATCGTCGTTGAACCAACTCGAGGAGCGCATTCCAAACTTCAGCAACTACAACACAATTCGAAGGTGTGTTCCGATTCCGAGCCACGACCTCCAACTCACGACACCAACTTCGGCTGCGCAGTCTCTCAAGCTACTTGAAGAGCACTTCCGAATCTTCAACGAACGGAACTTAGTCCGAAGGCGCACTTCGACCCGACCCCTCCATCTTCTACCCACGACATCAACTTCAGCTACCCAGCCCCTCACACATATCAAAGAGTGCTTCCACAGCTCGCACAACTTCAACAACCACAACCTACAACAACATGGCGGAGTCCTTCGAGATGTTCTGGGGAGGCGCACCAGTACTCGAGCCGACAGGTATGTTTCACACCGCACATGCTATCAATTCAATTCACGTGGGCCAAGTCGAAAACTCGAAAAGCGCACGTGATGGTGAATCACTATATCGAGGCTCTCCGTCGAGAACGGAAACGACTATGCAACTAACTTCCATACTATAGGTCGAGATGAGCGCATTGCCGCGGGAGACGAAGTCGCGGCGATCGAGGAGGAATACGACTTTGACGGAGATGATGGAGAAGTCGAGGTAAGGCGGGATCTCAGAAACTGCTCTCTCCGCAGGAACCATCGACTATGCCATCAAACAGAATGCTGACGGTACAAAACAGTACTACAACCCGCAAACGAAGGAGACCGCTCGCGGAGTCAAGAAGCGCCGACTCCGAGTCGAGGGCGGTACGGCACCTCTCGCAAAACCCATCACGGTCGACTACGATTCCGACGACGGCCGTATCATCGAGCTCAAACAGCAGGGCTACTCAGATGCGCAGGTTGCGGACACTCTGCGCCAGGAGGGACGAGTTCGGTACACAGACAAAACCATTGGAAGCCGCTACCTGCGCCTTCGCAAGGCGGTACTGGAGAAGGAGGATGAGGTGCTTGACGACGAGCTGAGCGACTGGCATGTCGGCGAGGACGATGAACTCCTCCCACTCTCCGCACAAATCGATAAGAAATTCGATTCCATGATCCAAAAGCTCGAGGAGAGGAAATGGCGGGACCTTGCACATGCTCTCGCGGAGAAGCTGGGTAAGAGGAAATATACTCACAAGGCGGTGCGCGAGCGTGTCGAAGCTCTCCGAGCCGGCACGGAGCTCTGTCCCATTGAGCTCGATGACGATCAGACAGGCCGCCGCATCATGCGCGAGACACGAATCGCAGCAGCCAAGGCGGCTCGTGCGGACAAAGTCGCCTTTGAGAAGGCAGCTGAAGAACACAAGAAGTCGAAAACTGCGGCTCGGAAGCTTGCCATTGCAGAGGCCAATCAGAAGAAGGTCCAGCTCCAACTCAAGCGTCATGCTGATAAGAAGGAACGTATGCGCATTCGCGAGGAGCGCAAGACCTTCCGCGAGAGGGCTAGAGTCAGCCGCCTCGCCATTCTCGCTCAGATGCGCGCCGAGCGTGACTGGGATATGGAGCGCAGCCGCCGGGAGAAACAGCTTTACAAGGAGATCATGGGAATGGACATGAACGGGAAGCCATGCAAGTCTAGCAGGTCTCTCCGAAACTCGCGCAACGACTCTGGTGATGAGAGCGAAGCCATCAACGAGTTTGAGAGCGACGAGGAAGAAGCAGAAGCGAGGATGACGGATGAGGAAGAGCAAGATGCGGACGATGAGAGCGACGACCCAGTTGAGAAAGTCGACAACTCGGACGACACTCCCCGTCGGAGCAAGACTCGCCCTGCCGACGGTGGGCTCAACATTCCTTCCAGACCAAAAGCTCCCGCGGAGAGGCGTTCCCGCCGTTCGAGCGTCGCTCGCGCTGCCACTCCCGGATCCAAGAGCCGCAACCATGCCACTCAACACCCAAACAACACCACAAAATCGACCTCCATCACAGAGAGCACTCTTTTCTCCCCGCGCAGCATCATGTCACACGCCGAACTTTCCAGCCTCTGCCACACCCGAAACCTCCCAACCCACCCCGAATCCGAGGAATCCCAACCCGAACTCGTCGCGCGCCTGCACGCCGCCGATCACGCGCTCTCCGTGCCCGAGCTGGACATCATGCTCAAGGCATCGGGCTGCTTCGCCAGAGGAGGTGGCAAGGCTGCAAAGATCAAGCGCTTGCAGACAACACAGGCGGTGGCGTCGGAGAAGGGTGGTTTTGGGCTGACGGCGGACGATGTGGATTTCATGAGGGAGTATGAGGGCTACAAGGGGAAGTTTGCGTATTTGCTGGAGAGGGCTGAGGAGGGCGTGCTTTAGGGGGTGGAGATTGCTGCGCTTGTCTTTTGATTGAGGTTGTTCTGATGGGGTTGAATGGGCGGTGAAAAGTTCTGTCGGCGTTGATCTTTTTCGGGGGATGCTGAAAAAGTTCTGATGCGTTCCTTTCTTTGCAGCAGCAGCATGCAATGCCTTTTCTTCTTTCTTGCTTCTCTCCTGCCTGAAAGGCTCTTTTCCTTCTGCAGAATTTCGAGTGTCTCTTCGGACGACGTTACCCGCCAACGTACTGCGTTCCGCTCTAGCGGTCCAACCTCGCAATCCACCAGCGAGATTCTATTCCGTCGACGCGATGCGATTCAAACTGCTTCAATTGCAGCACCAAAAGTCCATAGCCGCATATCTCTCAATACAATGATCTCAACAATCAAGACGCCCCATCATGTCACCACGAGCCACGCCAGGCTTTCCTTGTCTCGATACCTTCTCGAAAGGGTATCCAGACCGCTGAGGCTGTCCTACCAGGGATCTTGGTCAATAGAGTGCGGTCGCTGAACTGGCACCGACCACAAGACCCTGTCAAATCCAGCTAAAAATATCTTCTAGGATCCGATTGGCTCGTTCGCTTGTTCGCACCAGGCTCCAGAAAGTGTAAAAGTAAGCTTAATCCCCCACACTTCAAGGTTTACCTTACCTCCTACGATCTCCTCCTCCTTGCTATCGCACGGGATTGGCCGTGGGCGTAGTCTGGACTTCATTTTGACCTCGGAAATGGGCAGTGTCAGGGATGAGAGCTAGGCAGCATTTTAATGAAGTTAAGGTATATAGACGGTGTGTTTCCTAGTTCAAACCGATCCTATCCTTCTCTACAGCAGCACAACACTACAACACCATCAACACACCATACCACAATACTATTACAACACCACAACAAACCACACCCATCCAACCACAATCCACCATGCTCCGCCTCAGCAAATTCGCCCAACTCGCGGCCTCCGCCAAAAACGCCATCTCCACCCGCTCCGCCCAAAAACCCCTCGAAAACCTCACAACAATCAACGCCTCCGTCCAAAAACTCACTCAAATCGTCCACGCCTACGAAGGAGGTCTCCTCGCCGCATCCCCCATTTCCTCGCAAGAAGCCGCGCTGGGAATCGACATCAAGAACGCCGTCGCCGACGCCAATGCCATGGAAGTCCAATCTGTCGAGGACGCGAAAGTGGTAATCGCATTCATCAACGAAACGCTCGAGCCGAGTATTCAAGCGTGCATGGGAGCGATGCAGGCCAAAAAGGAACTCTTCGTCAAGTCGAGCTTAGTCGGGACTGTGACCGGAGACATGCAGGACTTGAGGTCGCAGACGGGGACGTTGGGGAAGGCGTTGTTGGCGAAGTCGCCGAAGGAGGAGCACGCGGAGGGCGAGGCGGCGTTGAAGAAGGTGGATGCGAATTTTGAGGAGGCGTTGAGGTATTTTGGTTGAGATTGTTTTTGCTTAGCTTATACCCATTCTCTCGACACCGTATCAGTTCTGTATCAGCTTGTTCAGCCCACTGCTCCCCAGTATATTACTTGCTTGTAGGAGTCGAAAAAGGAGGTCGCCGAGACGTCGAAGGTATGCGGCGCACGTGGTGGTGACGAGGAAGAAGGTTGAGGTCAATAATGGTGGCAGCGGCTTGAGCGAAAGCGATGAGTAGGGCGGAGTAGAGCAGCATCTTTGAGTGGACTGGAATGTCAGCCGACGAGCGTTGTATATATACTTCATGAAAGGCTCATCGCATAGCTGCCATGCCACGGTACAACACAGCACCTTGCATGCGGAGATCACGCCGAGATCACCTTCCTCAGAGAAAGCTCAGCCCAATGCCAAAACTCAGCCCTTTCCTCCCCTCCTCTCCCTTCCGTATAACCAGCGGCAAACTGAAATTAACCTCCACCCTCGCGGCCGGATGCGCGTACACCAGGCCGAAACCTGCCGCAGCACTCGGAAGACTGCTGGTGAGATCGCTCAAAGTTTGTGACACACTTCTGCCAACATCGCCCTTCGCATCGCCCTGCCTCGCTTCACGCAGTGCTAGTAGACGACCACCATTGATAAATGCCTGCAACCGGAGTGGCGTTTCTTTGCCAACCCGTGGAAGCGGGAACAGGATTGACGCTCCACCTGCAGCATAGACGTCGCCGCCTACCGCATCCTGACCATCCCGTGGACCGAGTCCGGCTAGACGAAAGCCGCGGACGTCGGTTGGTCCGCCTAGTTGGAAGCGATCGTTGAGACGGCTTGGCTTGGGTGTATCTTGACCCTGGAGTGTCAGCGGGCAGAGGATTCCACCTCGAAGTCCTGCCGTGAATGAGACACCACTGTCGCCCTCCACTCCGGGAATTGGGACTGGGACGGCAGCTTGTGATTCGAGCTCCAGCTTGGCGAAAGCAACATCTCCTTGGAGGGGCCCAAACCCGGCAACCTCAGTGACACTCTTCAACAGGTAACCTCTCGAAGGCAGCATCGGAACATCTCTCGAGTCCCTCGTCCACGTATGAGACAGACTTGACTTGAAACTGTCTCCAGCATCGGCACGAACAGTCGGTGAAGCAGTCTCCGCCAGACCCGTCACCTGCCGCCAAAATCCATTGTACGCGAAATCATGCCGGCTGGTGGGAGAAGTCTGCCACAAAAATCGACCCTGACCTCCTCGTAGCACCTCCTCATGCGACGCGAACGGCTTGATGGTGCTGGACTTGAGCGCTCCAATCTCCAGTCTCAAGTCCGGGTTAGATAGTATCGGAGTATCAAACGTAGCACTGTATGCATTCCGTGTTCTTGTACCCAGACTGGCATTTCCATTCAGCCTTTCTCCACCTCCGAGTAAATTCCGCAGTACGACGTTGAGGTATGCGCTCCCTTCTGAGCTGCCGGCTTCGGTGCCAGTCTTGATGGTATATCGGCCTCGTTCTTTGGCGGTGATGTACACGGCGTGATCGGTGGGTGATGTGCTGGGATCGGTCGGCTCGGCGCGGTCGATGTAGGTCGAGATGGGCTGCTGGAAGATGTCCAGCCTGTTCAGTCGGTCGACGGCGCCGGAGATTTCGCTCAGCGCCTCGCGGAGGGTGTAGTACTCGGCATTCTGGCGATTTTGCGACAGGACGGGGTTGAAGATTCGTTCGAGAAAACCGTGGCGCGTCTGGGTGGCATGTAGCACGCGGATGGAGGAGATGGTCACGGGAGCGGTGGAGTTGATGGAGAGAAGCTCATGTTGTCGCTGCTCGGCCTTGACGTTGAAGGCATGGATGCGTTGGCTGAGATTCTTTTCGCGTTCTTCGAGGATTGATGGCTCGATCGGTTTGCGCAGCTTCTCAAAGACCTGGCAGCTATTGTCAGCTTGTGCGCGTGCGGAATGGAGATTGCCTCAACGTACGCTGCCCTCCAGCGAGGACGAGTCGGCCATTGATGCGACAAAAGTGCTTCGTAGCAGCTGGAGCTTGCCCTTGCACAATCCAGTGAGAGATGTGGTCTACCGTAGCTGGAGCGGGCCGGAGATTGCCGAGGTTCGCCCGGCATGCGACCAGAATGGTATAATTGGCCCGAAGGGCCTATAATAGTCGACTGGTTTTTGGCCCCCAAAGATTTGATTGGCTGTAAGCCAAAGTTGGAAAAAATGGTTATTATGTAACTTACTACACGTAATTCTCTGCTGGATTTTGCTTAACCTCCCGTCTATACTACGTATTCTGCCTAATCGAATTCTTGTCTATAGTAACGGTAGTACTATAAATAAAAATTAAATTAGGGTAACTACTATAGATAAAAAATAAGAGGCTAGGCGGGCAGTAAACCCTTCTTATATCGACATAGCTTTAGGTATGCACCTCTAGGTATTCTTCTATAATAGTAGGGTTACGACTTCTATTACTACTGCGCTAGTAAACCTAGCCGTCTAATACTGCAGATTGCTATAATATATAGGTAAAAGCATCTACCCTAGTAGTACAGATTACTAGAGTTGTCCTATATAATCCTGTACTATCCTTAAGTTTCTATTTATACTAACGCGTCTACTATAGATAGAAACTCTATAATATACAGATATCGACTAAGTTCTATATTGCAAGGCCTTATAACGGAGTACTACCTATCGCCTCCTTCTATAATACGAAGAGCAAGGAATTCGCTACTTATAATAAATGTCGCGCTTATAAGGCTAGTATCGAGCGCGCTACTAAACGTCGCTATACTAATAACGGTTAGCTAGTGCCGGTTACGCGTTAAGACGGCTCGAGTCCGGACGACGAGTTAGCGTTTCTCTCGAGACTTATAGCAGTATGCCTACTATTTCTGTCTATAGCTGCGCTATTACTATAAACACAAATCCTTATAGTACTAACTAGGAATCTAGGGAAATAATATATCGACACGCGCTAAGAGGCAGGCCTCTATAGCCGCGAAACGCGCTAATCTACTACCTACTAGACAATACGTTCCTAAATAACGCGACCTACGCCTTGTAGTAGGTAGAATCGACTAC